>JARQZK010001955.1:0-11875 GCA_030704885.1 Cynegetis impunctata | reverse complement strand
TATGCTAATGACCCCTACTTCACTCTACCAAAATAAAACAACAGAAATAATGTTCTACGATATTAAAGAGGTAAAAAGGGAAAAAACATTCATAAAACATTTTAATGTCATTTTAAATTTTTTTCTTTACACATTCCGATTTCTTACTATTTTGGTCATGGCCACTATAAAACTTTCGTATCTCTGTGGTAAATTTCACTTCGTCAACAAATTTTTTGCATTTACCGCACTATCTTGACCATTTTGGCTGTCCACAGCTTCTAGGCCGTTCATTATGGATATAGTTCAGTAACCTTAGCAAAATAAAACTATTTTCACAGTTCCAACACAGTTACAATATTAAAAACTTTACAAAAGCACACAAGCAACCGGTTTGTTTATGTTCCTTGGTGGCGGTGGAGAGGAAGGAAAAGGAATACGTGACTTATTCAACCAATCAAAAAATTGCAAAGATACTAGAGTCTAAATTGTTTCGTCTCCCAGTATTGAGCTGATTTTAATAGAGATATATCTGGTCTAAGAGAAACATATTTTTGCTTACACACTACGAGGAGGAATAGTTTTTAGGAAATCGTAACAGTTCTATTTCTGGCCCGATAATATGTGACAAATTTGTATTTGCTTGTATTTGGAAGTACTGTACTTCGGTATGAGATTATTCTTGTGGTTTTACTTTTAATGGTAATGTTTCCTCTATAGGAATCAGTTCTGCAATGGAAACAGCCTCATCATCCCAGCTTTGTGTTTCATATTCTTCATTACAATCTTTATCACCTAAGCTGTTTAAAATTTCCGTAGGTATTTTGGAAAATCCCGATAATTACGGGATTACTTCATTTAATCCCGGGTTTTTTGGGATAACTTCTTAACGGGATTCCCTGGATCCCGGTATTGGCATCCCTAATAATATACTACTATATATATATATATATATATATATATATATATATATATATGAAAAACTTGGTTCACGGAATGAACCGCGTAAAAGATTTGAAAAATCTGAGTCAACCAGTTGACTCTGAAGAGTAGGCAGGTTGAGACTTCGGAAGCAGTACGGTTAGTGGAGTAGGCAGGTTGAGACCACGCAATCGTATTGTTTCCGATTCCTCCTAATTGGAGGAATCGTGGAGTAGGCAGAATGAGGGCACGATTCTGAATTATTACCCTTCTAATTCTCCTGAAGATGGCTTCGCAAAAGGAGCCGAAACGTCGAGATTTTTCAAATCTTTTACGCGGTTCATTCCGTGAACCAAGTTTTTCAAATACTTCCGACCGCGGAAATCTTTCTGATCATATTTATATTTATATACATATATATTATATATATATATATATATAATATATATATATATATATATATATATAAATATATATATAAATAAAATTATATATATATATATATATATATATATATATATATATATATATATATATATATATATATATATATATATATATATATATATATATATAGATATATATATCTTTATAAAGAAATAAAAACTTTTCACAGGTTGGAATAAAAATCTATTGAGTAAACGCGTTTCGTCATAACATTGACTTCATCTCGTACTAAACTATGGTATTACAAAATCTATTTATACGAAAATTGAATATAACAGAGGAGTTCCTAGAGAAACTAAATAACAGTAAGCAATTTATTCAGAGTTATTAGTAGGTACATTGAACAGATTAAGGAGAGGAGAAGGGTTTACTTCAATCTGGTCGTTAACTTGGTTTCCGGAATTTTCATATTTATTGATGTATAGGGATTCCCAACGGTTGGTTTTATGGAGACTATTTTCTAATTGTAATATATTATAATTGTGATTAAAGGTATGGTTTTCTTGAATAAGATGGCAGTTTTCTGGTTAATATAGCTACGTTGGTGTTCGTGTATTCGAATTTTGAAATTTCTAATTGTACAATCGTTACAGTCGAGTCTATAAACACCAGTACGTTCATCTCTATGTAATTTTGATTTGTTATTTCACATGTTTAGTACGAGATGAAGTCAATGTTATGACGAAACGCGTTTACTCAATAGATTTTATTCCAACCTGTGAAAAGTTAGTGTTTTTATTCCTTTATAAAGTATATATATATATATATATATATATATATATATATATATATATATATATATATATATATATATATATATATATATATATATATATATATATATATATATATATATATATATATATTGAGGAGTTCAGCGCAAAAGTGGCCCAAGTCAAAAATAATTATTATGGAGAAACAAGCAGAAGAAAATTATGAAGATTTTCGAGAATTAATCAAGAAATTATTAAAGACGATGTTAAGAGTTCCTTAACTCATTTGAATTCGGGTAAATGTTAGGATGTTTTACTAACTATTTGGACCATTTTTGTTGAAAAATAAGATTTTGAATGTTGGTTGGGCCACTTTTGCATAACTTCTTTTTTTGTTGACTTTGGAATAAAGAATGATTTTGATGCAAAATAATTTACTTAAAGTGATTTTATTCATTATCTTTCAAGCCGTGACCTTCATAAACATCTTGGTCTTCTTCATCACGTTATTTGTGGACCAGTTGACGATAAAATTCATGGTATACTGATGGAATATAGTCAAGCAGGGATTATAAGTCTTGGTGTTTTTTTCTTGTATGGGCTTGAGTCCTCCAAATAGCGAAAGAAGTTCTGCCATTTCATGAAAAGTTTGCTTGCCTCGTTGTTTCACATTAACTTTGTTAAATAAAACATATTCGTTATTCGAATACTTGACAATTCCAGGTTTTTCTTCATCATACCGAAGCCACTGTATACGTAGCCACAGTACATTTTCATCAGATTCTGTTTCTCTCTAGTTCTTTTGTTGAGAAAAAGTCGCTGGATGTCATAACAACTACTTTGAACAAATTTTTGTTCTTGGTTTCAAAAACCACCTGCGCCCAATGCAAAATTGGAAACACAAATATTTTAGAAGTGTTTTTTGTTTTTTTCAACTAGACCAAAGTCTTGATCGTTTGGAAGGTAGGAGTGTCCCGATACTAAAAATTTATGGTCAATTTTGTTCAACTTCGTGGTCGCAGGATAAGATAATGTAACCAAAGGGCCGCCATTTTAAAATTTTTATTTTGACCACAGCACTGATCGCTGTACATTATTAACTTTCTTGTGGTGACAAGGTTTTTCATGTGTACAATAAAAGAACCAATTTCCTGGGGACCTCGGGATGCTATACTCTCGTCTCACATGTACATGTGTACCCTGCTAGTTTGATGACCATGAATCCCGAAACAGAACCTCTACAGTTGTCTTTTGTAGTACGCAACTCTTGTTGAAATGATGGCATATTATTGCACTTTTCCAAAATAAACTTCAATTTAAAGGACAAAAGGTACGCAATAAACGCACGCGGTGAAATATGCGTCGCAATTGAATGCAAAAGCGGCCCAGAAGTGGGTTGGGTCAGTCTTGCTTTCGAAAATATTAACTTACTGTGAGCGCAAAAGTGAATTTATGTAGTATCTTGTGGTGAATGGTCGAAATAGACTTGGGCCGGTATAGCACGATTGAAGTTTGATCTATTTGTAGGCCATTTTTGCTCTTAACTCAATTTTCAAAACATTGTGGCTTGGCCACTTTTGCTCTAAACGCCTCTTATATATATGAAGATAGTCAACAATGTCGTAGTGAAATAAAGAAGGATTATTTTCGTCCAGTCAGTTTTCTGAATAAAAGATTTCCATCTGGTAATTGTATTTCAATCTATCCAATTCGTAATAATACTGCTATCTCCCTCAAAGGAAAGAACTTAGTTATGAAAGAGGACAGAGAGCATAACCTCTTCGATTGTGTGAGATATATCTGACTGAATAGTTCTTTCTGAAAGAAAATTACCTAAAAAACTATTGGAAAATAACCACGTTCATTATTTGATATTGAAAAGTGTTCGGTAAGTTCAATAAACGAAGTAACGTCCAAATTAAATAATTCAATCGAACTGCACAGCCGAATCTTTTATTTAATAGTTTCAAACTCTTTCAGTGATTTATAATAAAAAGCACACGTTATCACTGCAACTTGATTAATCCGATTCTATTATCCAGTTCGGTTAACGTTCCTTCCTGTGCGATGTGATGTGAATAGATATATGTTTGTAAACATACACGTCATTTCGAGTTGAAAATTACTCTCCTAAAGCATCAATGAAATCTTGCTGTGTATAAAAAAGATAAACACAACACAATGTTTACCAAGAAAAGTAAACTCAACAGTACAGCTGGAAGTATTTGCTACTCGGAGGGAATTTATAATTAACTGATACGGTTTATGTATACAAAACAACCGATTTATTTTGAGAAACGTAATGCTATACTTCAATTGTGTTTAGAAGAAACGGAATTATACTTTCTAGTCGGAAATGTTTATAGATTCCGGAGTGAATCCACCTCATATATGTGTTCGATGGTTTTTAAATGCCTTTAAATTGTAGAAAGAAATAGCGAATGAGTAGATACGAACATATCTTGTAGATTGTCCTTCTGAAAATAAAGCTACGGTTCCAACGGAGGAATATTGAGGAACATTTTGTTGCTAAATGATTCTCTTTGTTGCTAAATGATTCTCTTTGTTGCCATAGGTAGAAACTTATGGCTACATACGTAAATTTCTTGTTTCCACTGAAGCAACTGAAATTGTCAATAGTTGCATATTCTTTAGTAGAAACATTTGTTGCCGAATCATAAAGAAATTTTAAGGAACATTTAACAACATTTTAGAAAATTCACGGAAACAAGCAACAGCAACAAAAATGTTCCACCGGTGGAAACGTAGCTCTATATTCATTTGTTTTCTTACTTCACTGCACACTGAAAATCTGCGACACGAATGTTTACTAGTTGCGTTCTCGATACGTTTCCACTGCGATAGCAACACGGGTTTGTTTACACATGTTTAACATTTTCTTTTGAAGTTTACCGCTCAAAATGGAAACCGGCAACAAGTAGGAACATTCAATATTCGTTGCCGAAAAATAATTAAATTTAAGAAACATTTTGGAACATTTTCTGAAACACGCAACAGCATCAGCAACAAAAATGTTCCTTTGGTGGAATTGTAGCTTGAAGGACGACAAGTAGAAACAGTTAACATTTATTGCCGAAACATAAAAAAAATTTAAGGAACATTTTGGAACATTTTAGGAACTGTAGCTTAAGAACTTTCGAAGCTCTAATAAAGTTATTCCGATTAGAGAGGAATATATTTGGTTCTCTAAAGATTTTAACATTAAGGGCTCGTTCAGACACGGCGGGAACCGCACGATTTTAGAATCGCGTGGGAATCGCGCGGGTCTTATTTATATAAGTACTTCTGCAATCGTTCAGGCGTAACCGCGCGGTTGGTCAACCCGCGCGGTACCCGCCACTCAACCGCCAGAAAATAGAATCGTGCGGTGCCCGCGCGATTCTATTACTATGGAGCCTCTCCTCAGCGTTCAGTGAGTTGTTGGAACCGCACGAATCGTACGGCACAACAAGAACACGCGCGACATCGCTATGGATTGTTTCGACATTGAAATATCTCCTTTGATCAATTCAATCAGTTCATCAGAAGATTTTAGTGACATTCTCAAATAGTCAAAAAACTAAAATATAATTTTACGAATTGGCCATGTACGAGTCGGTCACTTGATACTGGATGCACCCAATACTGCCTTCTTCTTTTCTTTTTTTCTATGAGCAACAACATTAAACATAGTATTTCTTCGTCAACTTCCATTTTCAAACTAACGCTATCCGCTCGCGCCAATCGCGTACTAACCGCTCTGTCTGAATACATAACACAATTTTGCGATTCCAAACCGCACGATTCTAAAATCGCGCGGTTCCCGCGTGTCTGAACGAGCCCTAAGAAAATCTAATCCTGAATTTTATTTATTTGATAGTTCCAATCTTTCATTTTTTTAGAGTGAAGATACCTTCCATAGTTATCTTCTTATCAACATTTTACTAATTTTCAATAGGTGTCAGATCTGGTGACCTAGGTAGCCATTCAGTAGGTCCTCATTGAGTACTCTTGGCTTATTTTTCAGATCCAGGTTCTTTAAATTTACCTAGTAATTCTTGATTACGGTCCAAAAATTCGTGAGTTTATGCCATTTGAACAAAAAAAATTAAAAATAGATGTCGTCAAGTATTACACATAAATTTTTAAAAAAAGCATAACACATGGGGGTTGCTATTTGAAATCTTAGCGACAGGTACCCAGGGGCTGAAGGGGTTGATTATAATACAACAACTTATGCCTCAAAAGTTGTCCCCCTTTACGTGTTTCTCCACAGTCACCCTATATATATATATATATATATATATATATATATATATATATATATATATATATATATATATATATATATATATATATGTGTGTGTGTTAAGACCAATGGTAAATTCTATGTTAACAAATATATCGATGTTTGTGAATCTGTGATGTTCACGGATGTGTATGATAAAAAATTAGTTAATCATATAGATTCAGTTTTGTTTTATAGACGCCATTTACAAGTTTTGAGTTGTGTTATTAAAAGTCAATATATATTCGAGGGGGGTTCAACCTGTCTTAATCTGTACACCTACTGCAGGTACTGCAGGTCCAGCGGCTGTACTGCAGGTACTGCAGCTGTACTGCGGGTCCTGCACCTGTACTGCGGGTCCTGCACCTGTACTGCAGGTTCTGCACCTGTACTGCAGGTCCTGCGCCTGTACTTCATGTACTGCACCTGTTTTTTTCCATGTACTTTACCGATATATAGTGAACAGTAGATTATTTGAAACTATACCAAGTGCCCTACCGCAATATTAGAAGAACCTGAACTCAAAATTTGAAAAAAATTTACTCGCGATTCATGCTTTTACCATCAACGAAACAAAATATTTTGCAATCAGTTTCCATGAATGAGTAAATCAATGGATGAATTCTTATAAACTAAAATGAAAATGAAAAGTCTAATTTCATATTCATATTTGTGTTATTTTCATATAAAACATATTAAAACAATGGTTACAGATAAATAAATACAAGCATTCCGGTCTCCTATTGAATAGCCAAATCGATCATACTTCAAGCCCCCTTCTTAATCTTTTCAAAATTACCGAACTACCTGACTAGCAGTTCAGAATTGGTTTTTCCTTTTCTAATAATTATTTGTAACCATCTTTGTATTTACCCCTTCTACATAATTTGTCATTTCTTGTTTTCGATATAACAGAAAATCATAGTTAGTTTGCCATTAGCATCTGAAGAAGGTGAAGTTCCACCGAAACGTGCGTCATGCGTTATTTCTTATAATAAAAGTGTAAATTGTTATTTTCATATACCTAATAGGTATACATGTTCATATAAAAAATCAACAAGTTACACCTTGAAAATTAAATATTAGGACAATTTTCAAAAATATCTTTGATAAATAAAATCTGAATGGAAATAAACGTAATATGTATTTCATTTATGCATATCCACAGAAACATCTCATTCTTTCTCCTAATACGTTGATTTCTAGAGAAGGTAAGTTTACTATGTTGTTTGAAAATGCCACAATAGAAATATCTCAATCTTCAATTCGGAATATTCCTTCTTCATCTTGAATGAATTATCAAAAATGATTTGGACTACCTATATAGTTAGATTAATAAGAAATTTTATTTATTTTTCCTACCATAAATTTCACTAAGACATAGACTCCCTCCCCATATCCAAATCATTAACGTTATTGAATAAACAATTTATTTCGTCTCGTTCACTAGAAAAAATATTTTTATGAATTATCTTCCCATTCCTTTTTAAATTTCCTATTTCTGTTTACTATTTACGAGGCTAGTTCTTTTTTCGGTGTTTTTGTAGCCATTCCGTTCACTCGCAAAAGGCGATCAGAAAAAGGCTTCCTCATTCTTTGGAAAATAACCAACATATTATTTTTTTTATTGATACATAATTTTAATTTGTCTAGCTCAATCGACCTAAACATTCAAAAAACGTGTAGAAAGAGTAATTTGATCAGAAAAAAATTTATGTTGGCCGGTCTGACGATCGGTCTATTCCCTTGAATTGAGCTATTAACTTCAAATTTGGTACACAGGTAGGTATTCATTAGAGATAATGGTGAAATGGGGTGTGAACAAAAAAGGTTTTTTTGAAAATTGAGTAAATGTCGTAAATGAATTTTTTTCGTATACAGATTTCGGTTTTACAATCGATATGAAATTTAAAAACAAAATAGTGGCGAGTGTAAAAGAGGTGGAAGAAATTGAATACTATTGCGAAAATCGAGTAATATGTCTATATGATAAATTAATAGGAAATCATAAAGGGAGGAAGTAAATATTAAAAATTTTCGTAACAATCGAGTAGGTTTTCAGTTTCCATAGGTTGTTGCTACTTGAAATTTAAGAAACTTAGTGCAAATTAGTGATTTGGAAGTAATGATTCAATATACAGTGGTTTTTCAATATCATAATTTTCTTCAGAACTCAGATTTGAGTTTAGTTTGTTTTTTATGAGATGAAAAAAATTTCCATATCGGCTAATCACCAATCCCTTCAACCGGATTCAAAGCGCCATCAGAGATATTTGCATTCGCGCTCTTCCTAACGGGTATCGCTACTGCAAGCTAACCCCTCTCAGTTGGACAAACATATGTAAAATGACTCATTGCCTGCCATGTATTTGAATACGCAGTGCTTTCCGAATTTATTGTAGGAGATCATACGCTCATCGTGATTGAAATTTGACAAACCAAGCTGTAAATCATATTCTACAACCTCCTTTTTGTCAAAAAGAGAGATGTGAAACATAAATACACATGCGCACTAAAATTTAAGTAAATTTCAGCATTTTCGGTATCTAATTCTATTGATAAATAATGTTTTACTTTTAGTTTCGCAGGCATTGGCCTATGTCAAAAACGAATGTTTTTTTCAGATAAACCAAGCTCAAATTCATATTCCAGACCTCAGTTTAGTCACAAACGAAGTGTAACAAAGATAATCCGGTTAGCGCATGCGCAGTATAATTTTATGTTTCATTATACATAGCATCAACTTGTTGAAAATTACTCGATTTTTTCAAACAATTTTTAATTTTTACCCCTCGTATTGTATTAACAGTCCACTATTTTGTGTTGAAATGTGATATCGATTGTAAAATCGAAATCTGAATACCAAAAAAACCCTTAAAACGAGAAATTACTCGATTTTTCGGAAAATTACGTTTTTTTTGATAATTAACACACCATTTCCCTGAACTGAATTGCTTAAAAGCAATACGAATTTCTAAATATTTTGGAACATTTAGGCCGAGTTGAGTAAAACGAAAATGTTTGTACCGTTACTACTCTTTCCATCACGTTGTGATGTGGAAGGAATATAAACATGCGCAAATAAGAAAAACTTTCGAATTTTTGGCTGCCGCTTACAAAACATTTTTTTCAGTTAATTGAATGATCCAGTCATATGAGAGAAAATACTTCTCAGATATTAATAATTTAATGTTTCACCCAATACCATAAAACTGCACTAGTCATAATTATAACATATTCATCGAGGTAATCAACTTGTATGAAAATTTCACACGAAGGAACAATCTTCTGAACAATTTCGAAGGAATGCAGACTTCTAGAACTAAATCAAATATTATTGATATATATATATATATATATATATATATATATACACTGAAGATTAACTTCCAAAAAAATTCAACAATTGAATTATATGAAAACCAAGATCAATTACTGTGATGCAAAGATCCTAATCAAATTTAATTCATGGAAACATGTAAAAATTCATATTAAGCCGAATATTTAGCACTCATTTAATTGAATTAGAAAGTTTGCAATATGTAAATTGGAATGAATCTCTCACATGTCCTGCAAGTACTGCAGGTCCTGCGCCTGCACTGTAGGTCCTGCATCTGTACTGCAGGTCCTGCATCTGTACTGCAGGTCCTGCATCTGTACTGCAGGTCCTCCACCTGTACTGCAGGTCCTGCACCTGTACTGCAGGTACTGCACCTGTACTGCAGGTCCTCTTTGTGTCCTGCGGGTAAATTGTACACCTACTGCAGGTGGTTGAACACCCCTCGTATATATTATAAAAGATTACGTTTTTCTTTGTCAAGCACTTCCACCAATATATATATATATATATATATATATATATAATATATATATATATATATATAATATATATATATATATATTGATATTACATATATATATATATATATATATATATATATATATATATATATATAGATAGATATATACACATATTTTTGGTGTGTGAAACATTATTATGGGATAGCCTCACTGGAGGGGACATTTCATTATCCCCAGTAGAGCGGGATCCTCCCCTGTAAAATTTTTTAAGAAATCAGTAGGAAAATGGTGAGTTTTAAGACTTCTTTTTATCCTCGCAATTGACAGGAGGAGGCAATCTGAAACCCTAAATTTTTAGTTCTATACACCTTTAAAAAAAAGGAATTTCTGCTACTTAAAAATATATATTTTTTCCTTCTTAATGATGATTTTTTGTGTTCCACCATCTAGCAAGAAATGTTAATAAAACAAAATTTTGAATGCTTCATGAAATTGTTTAAATTGAACTATGACTAAGTCTTCGATTTTCAAACTACAACTTTTTGTCTATCTACAAAAACCATTTCAAGAAAAATTTTTTTGTCAAACTATAAAATCAAAAATCTATTAATTAATAAGTTGACAATGTTAATCTTTTTTTATTATCAAAATTACAGCCACTATTCATTACTTTTTACATCTTACACACGTTTTCCGGGGCATCCATAAAACCGGGCGGGACACTGGGACAAGAGCAAAATACCGAGACTGTCCCGGTCAAAACCAGGACGTATGGCAAGCCTTTTGAAAAGTTTTGAAAAAGCCACGAATGTCGTGGCGAAACGTCAACTTTTTAATAAAATCGAGTTTTTTGAGATTCACCAAGCCTGTTATTGCTAATAATTATCAAAAAGTTATATATTTATATATATATATATATATATATATATATATATATATATATATATATATATATATATATATATATATAATCTCTTGATAATTATTAGCAATAACAGGCTGGTTGAATCTTAAAAAACTCGATTTTATTAAAAAGTTGACGTTTCACTACGACATTTATTGATTTGAAAAAATTTGAATAGACAGTCTACTTTGACTTATTAAAAATTTTTTTTTTTCCGATGTGGCTGTTCTTTGTTATTTATTACGTGCTATTCAGTCTAATATTAACATTCAAAATTGTTATCATTAGAAGGCAAGGGAAACTACAGAAACCTTTACCCACGTAATGTTCGAAAATAATAATAATAGGGTACTATTTATCTAACAATAAAGAAATTAGTCGCGGGAAAATATTAAAAAAGTAGAGCAGAATTATCGGTATAGAACGCTTATATGGAAGCAGCCGTTGACACGTGTTTCGGACTCTTTGGTCCTCATCAGAACGGCGTAGCCAAGTGTTGGATTGAAAATTTGGAGATGAAAATAGTATAACAAACAAAATCCTCTGCTATGGAAGACAATCACACATTTGTGGTTTATTGTTTGAACTCTCCGGTTTGGGAGATTTGGTCAAACTTTGCCACGGAGGCGATTTATTACGTGGGTAAAGGTTTCTGTAGTTTCCCTTGCCTTCTAATGATAACAATTTTGAATGTTAATATTAGACTGAATAGCACGTAATAAATAACAAAGAACAGCCACATCGGAAAAAAAAAAATTTAATAAGTCAAAGTAGACTGTCTATTCAAATTTTTTCAAATCAATAAATGTCGTAGTGAAACGT
>JARQZK010001954.1:0-11889 GCA_030704885.1 Cynegetis impunctata | reverse complement strand
TTAAAACCTAAAACGAATATTTTCGAAAAGTGGTAATTCAAATTCCCTAATGAAATCATATGTGTTTTATCGATATCCGTTGGAATTTTTAAAATCGGGCCAGTTACCAACTTTTTGTCGTGAGACTATAACCCCTTTAGCTTCGCCTCGGGGTAATAAACCGCATCCACGTGTTTTTCATATTCTTCTTCTTCGTTATTTATTGTCATTCAAAAGTGTTTTTTTATATCTTTCAATATTTTATTAACTTCAATCACTTAATAATTTTGTTTATTTTGCACAAATATAAGTATCACTAGATATTATAAATACCTATACATGCATCAACTGTTGCATGTATACCCTAATATATGTAACATTTCACTTTTAGTTGACGCTCGATTTTACTCGGCTAAATATGATAAATAGTAAACTGCAATAAACTCCAAAAACAATTTTTATACTGTCGAGACAGTTCAATTGTATTCTATTTTCGGTGTGAATTGAAACTAAAACCGTTCACCAGTTTTCTAGAAATGACATCAACTATATTTTCCATTTCCTTCAGCTTGTAAAATTTGTTATTTCATTTCGATCTGACATAGCTGCTGTGGCTTCATTTGCATACGCGATAACAGAAAAGCTTTCACAACTGCTTCATATGTGCATATTCATAGTCTCATAAATACCTCGTGGAGATGAACAAAGAGGTAAGTATGCAAAGAAAACACTATTTCACGAAGTTTGAAATGCTAATCAAGACTTCAAAACTCCCTTGTAGGTATTTGATGTTTGCTCAAAAATACTCGCCAAAAATAATCTTGATTCAAAGAAGAATAAGACACATTTCAATGAAAAACTGAGTTTCAACGAAATAGCATTTTAACGTGCATAAACATTCGCTAAATCGGTTTTTGAAGAGGAGAAATTTTATCGAGAACTAGCTGACCCGGCAAACATTGTATATATTTATATATATATATATATATATATATATATATATATATATATATATATATATATATATATATATAAATATATATATATATATATATATATATATATATTTATATATATAAATAATAATATTATAGTAATGTAATAAATATAAATATATATTATATATATATATATATATATAAATATATATATATATATATATATATATATATATATATATATATATATATATATATAATATTATATATAAATATATATATTATATATATATATATATGACCTGAAAATTTTTTCGGAAATCGTGGTCTAGGAAAACTCAAACGGAGAAAAAACTCCCGCACCTGACGCTATCCTTCGATGCACTATAATAGAATGTATTTTCCGGGGAAATGCGACTAGAAATGTACGAAAACGCAATCGGCCATATATCTACCAAAAATAATTAAAACCATTCAATGATTATAAACGTTCGACTTATCTTCGTTACGTTATGTGAAAAAAATTAATTGGAAACTGTGACGACGGAAAAGTGCCTCCTGATCCATCCGATTAACTGAAAATTATGGGCTACATTCGCTCACTTTTCATTTTCTCAAACGAACGTTTCCGGGGGATGATAAATTATTGCGCTTTATTATCAACTGAACGGGTAAACTGGGGGTAATCGTTTCAGTAATTTATGTATGGGGGCCTGATGGATTTCCAATACGGGTAAAGTTATTACTCTTACTAGCTGCGCGGTTGTTTCGTGTTAAAATATCAATTTCGAGATAGAAAATTGCCTGTACTACGTTCATTTCACATTACATGGTTCTTGATCATTGCACTTTTCTATAATGAACAAAACAGAATTTTGTAGAATATTTCGCATTTGTTGGTTCTTTTGATTACGAAAAATGAAGCCAGTATTGACGAAAATTTTCAAAAATAAAAGGGACAATTAGATGATGTTAAGAAAATCGCCTTTACTACGTTCAGTTCACATTACATGGTTCTTGATAATTTCAGTTCTATATGATGAACAAAACAGGATTTTATATTTTTTGGTCCTACCGAACACTAAAATAAAGCTGTATTATTAAGGATTTTCAAAAAATACAGGATACAATTAGATGATGTTTGGAAAATCGCCCTTTACTACGTCAGTTCACATTACATGGTTCTTGATAATTGCACTTTTCTATAATGAACAAAAACAGCATTTTGTAGAAAAATATCGCATTTGTTGGTTCTTTTGATTACGAAAATGAAGCAGTATTGACGAAAATTTTCAAAAATAAAGGTACTGGTAGATTGGTGTTAAGAAAATCGTCTTTACTACGTTCAGTTCACATTACATGGTTCTTGATAATTTCAGTTCTATATGATACGACACAATACAGGATTTTGTATTTTTTGGCCCTACCGAACACGAAAATAAAGCTGTATTTATGAGGATTTTCAAAAAATACAGGGTACAATTAGATGATGTTTGGAAAATCGCCTGTACTAACGTTCAGTTCACATTACATGGTTCTTGATAATTTCAGTTTTATATAATGAAAAAAACAGAATTTTGAAGAAACTAGCACATTTGTCTGTCATTTTAAAGACGAAAATAGAGCAGTATTGATGAGAATTTTCAAAAATACAAGGTACAATTAGCTGATGTTAAGAAAATCGCCTTTACTACGTTCAGTTCACATAACATGGTCCTTGATAATTGCACTTTTCTATAATGAACAAAACAGCATTTTGTAGAAAATATCGCATTTGTTGGTCCTTTTGATTAAGAAAATGAAGCAGTATTGACGAAAATTTTCAAAAATACAGGGTATAATTAGCTGATGTTTAGAAAATCGCCTGTACTACGTTCATTTCACATTACATGGTTCTTGATAATTTCAGTTTTATATAATGAACAAAATAGGATTTTGAAGAAACTAGCACATTTGTCTGTCATTTTAATGATGAAAATAAAGCATTAATACATAAGTATTGATGAGAATTTTCAAAAATACAGGTTACAATTAGCTGATGTTTAGAAAATCGCCTTTATTGCGTTCATTTCACATTTCATGGTTCTTGATAATTTCAGTTTTATATAATAAACAAAACGGGATTTTCAAGGAACTATCGCATTTGTTGATCCTTTTAATTACGAAAATGAAACAATATTGATTAAAATTTTCAAAAATACAAGGTACAATTAGCTGATGTTAAGAAAATCGCCTTTACTACGTTCAGTTCACATAACATGGTCCTTGATAATTGCACTTTTCTATAATGAACAAAACAGCATTTTGTAGAAAATATCGCATTTGTTGGTCCTTTTGATTAAGAAAATGAAGCAGTATTGACGAAAATTTTCAAAAATACAGGGTATAATTAGCTGATGTTTAGAAAATCGCCTGTACTACGTTCATTTCACATTACATGGTTCTTGATAATTTCAGTTTTATATAATGAACAAAATAGGATTTTGAAGAAACTAGCACATTTGTCTGTCATTTTAATGATGAAAATAAAGCATTAATACATAAGTATTGATGAGAATTTTCAAAAATACAGGTTACAATTAGCTGATGTTTAGAAAATCGCCTTTATTGCGTTCATTTCACATTTCATGGTTCTTGATAATTTCAGTTTTATATAATAAACAAAACGGGATTTTCAAGGAACTATCGCATTTGTTGATCCTTTTAATTACGAAAATGAAACAATATTGACTAAAATTTTCAAAAATACAAGGTACAATTAGCTGATGTTAAGAAAAATCGCCTTTACTACGTTCAGTTCACATAACATGGTCCTTGATAAATTGCACTTTTCTATAATGAACAAACAGCATTTGTAGAAAATATCGCATTTGTTGGTCCTTTTGATGTAAGAAAATGAAGCAGTATTGACGAAAATTTTCAAAAATACAGGGTATAATTAGCTGATGTTTAGAAAATCGCCTGTACTACGTTCATTTTCACATTATATGGGTTCTTGATAATTTCAGTTTTATATAATGAACAAAATAGGATTTTGAAAGAAACTAGCACATTTGTCTGTCATTTTTAATGATGAAAATAAAGCATTAATACATAAGTATGATGAGAATTTTCAAAAAATACAGGTCTACATTAGCTGATGTTTAGAAAATCGCCTTTATTGCGTTCATTTCACATTTCATGGTTCTTGATAATTTCAGTTTTATATAATAAACAAAACGGGATTTTCAAGGAACTATCGCATTTGTTGATCCTTTTAATTACGAAAATGAAACAATATTGATTAAAATTTTCAAAAATACAAGGTACAATTAGCTGATGTTAAGAAAATCGCCTTTACTACGTTCAGTTCACATAACATGGTCCTTGATAATTGCACTTTTCTATAATGAACAAAACAGCATTTTGTAGAAAATATCGCATTTGTTGGTCCTTTTGATTAAGAAAATGAAGCAGTATTGACGAAAATTTTCAAAAATACAGGGTATAATTAGCTGATGTTTAGAAAATCGTCTGTACTACGTTCATTTCACATTACATGGTTCTTGATAATTTCAGTTTTATATAATGAACAAAATAGGATTTTGAAGAAACTAGCACATTTGTCTGTCATTTTAATGATGAAAATAAAGCAGTATTGATGAGAATTTTCAAAAATACAGGTTACAATTAGCTGATGTTTAGAAAATCGCCTTTATTGCGTTTCATTTCACATTACATGTTCTTGATAATTTCTGTTTTATATAATAAACAAAACGGGATTTTCAAGGAACTATCGCATTTGTTGATCCTTTTAATTACGAAAATGAAACAATATTGATTAAAATTTTCAAAAATACAAGGTACAATTAGCTGATGTTAAGAAAATCGCCTTTACTGCGTTCAGTTCACATAACATGGTCCTTGATAATTGCACTTTTCTATAATGAACAAAACAGCATTTTGTAGAAAATATTGCATTTGTTGGTTCTTTTGATTACGAAAATGAAGCAGTATTGACGAAAATTTTCAAAAATACAGGGTGCAATTAGACGATGTTAAGGAAATCGTCTTTACTACGTTCAGTTCCCATTACATGGTTCTTGATAATTTCAGTTCTATATGATGAACAAAACAGGATTATGAAGAAACTAGCACATTTGTCTGTCATTTTAATGACGAAAATAAAGCAGTATTGATAAGAATTTTCAAAAATACAGGTTACAATTAGCTGATGTTTAGAAAATCGCCTTTATTACGTTCATTTCACATTACATGATTCTTGATAATTGCACTTTCCTGTTGTTGGTCCTTTTGATTACGAAAATGAAGCAGTATTAATGAGAATTTTCAAAAATATATGGTACAATTAGTTGATGTTTATAAAATAGCCTTTACTACGTTCAGTTCACATTACTTGGTTCTTGATAATTTGAGTTTTCTATAATGAACAATTCAGGATTTTAAAGGAACTATCGCATTTTTTGGTCCTACTGATTCCGAAAATAAAGCAGTATATGTGTTTTCAAAAATATTACTACAGGTTTTGAAAGTTTTCACAAATTACTGAATTTAGCCATAAGAGACCGATAAGAAGATTTTCAGTGAATATTGCAAATTGACATTATCGAAAGATGGAAATGAATCGATCTATGTTTTATGAACGATTTGTTGGTTACAGATTTTTCGTTTGTCTTATTTTTCAAGATTTGGATATTTTAAATGCATCGTGCTGTGTTTAATTTTGATCTTGCCCGACAGTCTATACATAATGTTCAATTTCTAACATTATTCCTTGGGAGATAGTGGTTAGGTCAACCAACACTTGATTGAAAAATGAAATTGGTAGACCTACTTTATAATTGCGATATAAAATGCAATTATAATTTTGAACTAATGCCCCAGTTTTACGACAAACTTACTCGTTCTGGAAGGTATTCTACAGAGGAACTAAAGCATAATTTATGGACGAATCTTATGTATTCTTCAAGTGAAAATTTATCGTCTTCAAACAGAAGAATGATGATACTCCGGGTGAATCTGAATTCGAATAAAGGATAAGTTGGTTATGTTTCATAGATAACGTGAAGAATATTGTTCTGAGGGTTTCATAACGCTCTCACAATGTTGAAATACTTGAAATATCTAAAACAAATAACGTATACGTCTACCTTGTACAGCTGCAATTTGCTTTTTCAAATTATATATATATAGTGAGTTTTTGACGGTTGGAGTTTTTGACGGTTGGAATTTCTGTTTGGCCTGAAGTGACAGAACTATCGGTTCTCGTTGGATGGCGCTATGATTTGTACGCATGTCATTACTGCTTAAAAACTGTTTGGTGCCCATTTGGTTGATGGACGGTACACTGATGAGCTCGTTGAAGAGAGAAATAGACTGTGTGGTGTTTCCATCGTGTTTGGCGCCGATGTCGAATTTTCTAACATTCTCCCTTGAATGGAGGTTCCATGTCGTTGAGTCTCAAGAAACAAGCTCTGTTGAAAGGTAGGTTTGAATAATCTTCAATTTTTCGAAAGGATTTCCCAACGTATTATTGGAGTTTACTCCTTAAGAGACGATTTAGTCTGCGGTATGAACATTTTATGAATAGTAAAATCGAGCTTTGACTAAAAGTGAAATGTTACTTTCATATATATATATATATATATATATATATATATATATATATATATATATATATATATATATATATAAATTTTTTTGTTAAGTAGTTTGGACAAGATATGGTTTCACCTTCTATGTAAGTAATTTAAACTCTTTTTTCTTTATCCGAACGTAATAGATAATGATAAAAACTTTAAATTATCATCTTATATAGGTGACCCATCACCCAAAATTTCAACCTTTTTGTCAAATCGAAATTTGAAAATAGCATTCAAAACTCGGAATACCATTGGAAAACATATTAAAAATTCAAAAGATAAAATTACACAACAAAATAAGTCTGAGATCTATAATCTAACTTATGCATGTCCTAAAGTATATGTTGGCAAACTGTCAGGAACTTTGGAGTTCGAATATCAGAACATAAAAGAAGGTACGTACGACAAGGAAAAATTAGATTCCACTTATGCATCACATCTCCTGAAACATAATCATATTTAATTGTGAATTTGAAATATTACATTTAGAAAAGAAAGGTTATGAACTCAATTTATTAGAAGCTCTTGAAATGAATAGTATGAAACAATCCAATAATTTGTTAAATGACCAATCAGATATGAATAATTCACCGTTGTTAAATCTTTTCTAGATGTAATATTCAATATTTCGGTGCACACGAATTGCGGTCGATTTTGCGAGAGTGACTGAATTGCGGTCAAAATTTTTGTGCCTACCTGAGGAGTCCTAATCTCCAACCGAACTGCGGTCAGAAACTTATTTAGGGGCAAGAGGGTAAATTGAAAGTAAAAGTTCTAATTTTTATAAAGATATATATAATATTCAAAACATAGAAATTATACAATACTACAGACTACATATACATGCATATACATCATAAAACTACCTACTTCACTAAACTTATAACTGACCAATTTTGTTGTTAATGAACTCTTGTTTATCTAATACATTTTTTCGCACAAATCTCGCTTTATTATCAATAACAGAATTTATTTTAATATAAGTATCTGTTTGAATGCTTTTTAACGTTTCTATAAAAAGATTGATGTTGGGGTGCGGAGAGCTGCAGGTTCTGCTAAACTTTCGAATCTTCATCGATGTAAGTTTCCACTAAATAACTCGGACAAATTTGTCAATTCTATCGGTCTCCAGTAGGTTTATCTGAATAAAATCTTCTACAAAACAATCTCCCACTTCCTCTGGTGAAAGGAAAGTTAATCCAAAGACGTGTTTTAGCCATTGTCCTATTCGGAATCTATGTTCTATATTCTGAACTTAAACCCAAGATTTTGTATTTGCGCCACCTAATAATAATTCAAAACAATAATTATTTCATAAGTATACATCATATATGTAATAAACTTACAAGACTGAGCAAGATGAAAACGACAACCGCGTTACTTTGGCTTCTGAAAATTTTTTGAAAATATAGAGTTCAAAGTATACACTTTTGCAGCTACACGTTTTGGTTGGTACAAACACCACACCACTTCACCAGATTTCTTTAAATCTCGATACTTCCGAAACTTTTTATTTTCGAAAATTAGCAAGGGATTTCCACGCTCGCTCAACATATGTTGTAATTCCATACTGTCTCTATAAATTTAAGAGACAAACTAAAATGTTTTGGTGATTACCTTAAATTTATACGTCACCCCTTCCCTTTGAGACAGATTTCTTTGAATTTTTGTCATCAACATCGTTAGGCCAATTTTTACCATATTTCTGGTTAACCGCCTAATACATGATATGTATAGAGATTTAAGATAAAAAGATTAACCTTCCAAGCAATTCAGTCGTCGAAAACAACCACCTAAGTACCCTTCTACCTGATTCAAATTTTGACCGCAATTCGTGTGTCTCCAAACAACCACCTAAGTACCCTTCTACCTGCTTCAAATTTTGACCGCAATTCGTGTGTCCCCCAATATTTGTGTCTATTGTGTTTTTCCCAAGTCATTAACATTTTGTACTTTCTATCTGCTAAGTGATAGGTTTTCTCCATTCTTATTGTGTATTCCCTTCTTTCATCGATCAATATTCTCGTTGTGAAAGTTAGTTTGAATTACTGGTCTGAAGAAGCCACCGTGTTAGGCGAACCAATTGTCATAAAACTGTGAAGTTTTATTTACAACATTTAAACTCCACCGAATGGAAAAGTATATCGAAACTTATATCTGTCTTTGGCCTCGTGTATGATAATGCTATGAACATTCCTTATACGAAGTGAACATTTCGAACCGATTCATTTTCGCGCTCTTATTTCTATCAACTTCAGTTAACTTATGTGAGGAGAAAAACACTTTCGACTTTCAAGAAAATCCCATTACCGCAGGTTGAATATTTCATTGCACCTTCATCATTTTTTCAATTAGTTTCCGCCCGCAGGGAAATGCTTTGGGGGAATCAACTCGGAATATTTTATTTTATACAATCATCAACTTCGGACATAGAATTTAGATTTAAACTTTTATTTTATATTATGCTTATGATCGAATTCCATCGTACATCCGAACCAGACTGACAGTGACATCCAGATACATTCTATCAATCTCTCTCTCACTCGCCTCCATCGAACCAGCGCCATTATACTCGAGTACACTCCGTCATACACACGAGTAATATCAATTAGAATGATGACCCGATATATCAAATACCGTAATAAAAAATAAGGACCCCACCGCGTGGTGGATGTGTGATTCGTGATCGATCGCGGAAGAGTATAAATATACTAACTTGGTGAATTCAATATGTGAATAGCAGAACTAAATTGAACCTCAACCGCCTTTTAGACCCCCACAAAAATTTGAATTCGATAAAAGTGGGATATCGGATTAAACGGCAGTTGGTTTCAGCACAAGATAAAAACTCTCAATCATTTTAAAGATCGTAACGAAGAGTTGAAGATTATAATACGAAGTTTGGGTATGGTAAAATTTACAAAAATTATAACATAATATAAACTCCATTTTATTAAGATAAATTATCCAAAGTTCACACTATCACATTTACCAACTTTGAGTTTTATTGATTGCAAATATATTATATAGTGACCCTTATGTATTCACTCTGATCATGGCCTAGTATTCGATGTCTTCCTTCTAATACACTTCCTGTATAGAGTTGTAGGTCTCAGTGCTTCTCTGGTATGGCGACTCCTGTCCCCTCTTGGTTCTGGAGTAGGGATTTCTAATCACTTGCATTGACCTTACATTATAATTGTGGATATCCCTTGTATACTTTATTACAGTATTTGATTTTGATGTCTTGTTTTTAATGCCATGAATAAGTTTAGTCTGTTCCATAGTGATTAATTGTTTCATTGTTAAGTTGGGACGGTCCTTACAAACTTTCACTAGTTGTTGAGTATTCCAGTTGGAAAAGTGCTTTGATGACTTTAATTTGCAATCTCTGCAGTTTACTGATGATGATATATAGATATATAGATCCGCTTGCACTTCCCCAACAAGGCATCAGGTATCGTAAGTGGGGTTCAATAAAGAAGGTATCTTGAACTATCGTTTAACTGACGAGAGCATCTTCCTAAAACTCCAATAATAGGAGCGATTTCTTCAACTATATTGTTAATGTGTTCATTCCACACTAATTTGCTGGATATTATTAGTCCGAGATATTTGTACTGCGGTACTTCCATTAGTATTTTTTTTATCCAACTTTAGAACTGAATCACACTTTTTTTCGTTTTGTCAAAATTTATAGACAGTTTGTTGTAACACAGCCACTCGTAATAAATTTCAAGATTATTATTCATTGTTTGTTCTAATTTCTCCTTTTTATCAGCCGAATACACTAAAACAGTATCATCTGCGAACATAAAATACTTGCACTTTAGATCAACAAACTTCAATGCATGCACATACAGCAGATATGTATATATATATATATATATATATATATATATATATATATATATATATATATATATATATATGTAAATATATATATTGGTCGCGGTATTGCATTATAGTTTTCACCCTATACGTAACCATTCAAACTTCACATAATGGAAAAGTATAACGAAATTTCTACCTGATTCTGACCTCGTGTATGTTTATACTATTGTATACACAAGATAAAAACTCTCAATCATTTTGAGGATCGTAACGAAGAGTTGAAGATTATAATATGAAGTTTGGGTATGGTTCCAGATTTCCTAACTCTAAATCTTTGTTGCTTCTGGTGGAATGCGATACAGTTTGAAGTTGATTTCACGGTGAAAGTTATGAAAGATGGCTATTATATTTTTAGTTGACTTTGATGAATAAAGTTGATCAATTGTGAAAATAAGTTGTTTTGAATATCCACGCAAACTATTAATGAAGAAGAAAAATACTTCCCAATAAATTATGTGCCGAATTTGAGTAGCAAAATTTGTAACCGACTATCGAAAAATAACGTTGAAATAATTTGTACAAATGAAAGAAACTTGAAGTCTTTCTTAGTCAATACTAAAGAAAAATCTAACATCGGAGAGAACAGTGGTGTATACAAAATATTTTGCGACGAATGTCCTGCTTTCTATATTTGACAAACCGGAAGGAATATAAACATTCGTGTTGATGAGCATAAAAATTACAGAATAAAAATACTATTGCCTTCTCGGAACATTGTATCAAATTTCCTGGATTTCAACAATACCCAATTGTTGCATTCAGGTAAAATTGATTTTCAGGTATTACCTTTGCTACTGTCTTTTCATAAAACAAGATGTAATACTCTGCTGTAGTCAGTCTTGATAATGAGTTCAAAACTCGAAACATGTCGACTATCCTTTACTGCTAAATACAGTATCTAGTTATTTTTATATAGCGAAACTTAAGGCAAGGGTATTTTATTTTGAAGTTTAAATTTCATTTATTATATATATATATATATATTTATATATATATATATATATATATATATATAAGAGAGGGGAAGACTTTGCTGACCAGTTAGGATAAAGCTATGAGAAAACTCGTTGGGTACGCAGCATGCAGGAAGTATACTCTTACAACACTTTTTCCAATATTTCGACAATGTTTATTGTCATCATCAGGGAATGCTACAATATTATTACAAAGTGAAACTAGGACATATAGTGGAAAAACACCAATTAACTTACAGTGTCCATGAGATTGTATGCATAGATCTTAAAATAAAATTAATCTTGACGTTAACAACAAAAGTGCACATGTTCAGAACAAAGTCAGTGAGAGTAACTTATATATGCCATCATCACAAATTTGAACAATTAAAGGCAGAAACAAAACAGTCACATTAAAATACAAATTATTGTAAAATTATTATTAAACACTACATCATACCGGTATTCACATCGTCGGCATGG
>JARQZK010001953.1:0-11920 GCA_030704885.1 Cynegetis impunctata | reverse complement strand
GGGATCTAGCTGTTTCTCGTTTTTTGAATCTTTGAAAACCGCTTATTGAGGCAACCTCAAGTCTATACTCTATATCGGGATTTCATGCGGGAATATTCAGATGCAGGTGATATGGAACCAATTGAAGAGGATAGAGTTCCTCCGCATATCCTTTTACTTGCCACACCATGGCGTCGTTAAAGGCGAGGGATCGTCTACAAAAAATAAGGGTTGTTTTTAAATGTCTCTAGCAAATGCTCTTCGCAATTTTATCATTGAATGAATCACTTGTTAACAGCACTTCAAAGTGATATTTTGTCCATAATTTTACGCTTCAGAGTACACGAATATGTTATAAGTGCGGATATCAAAACAAATGTATCGGATGATCTTGGTGAGCCCTGAACACCAAGATTATCAGCGCATTATTTGGAGGTTTTCCTCTGACGAAAATATTCAAGATTTTAGATCTGCGCACTGTAACTTATCGTATATCAAGTGCTCCATTTTTGCCCTTCGTACATTGAAACAATTAGTGACAGATGAAGGAGCGAATTTTTCTTCTCTGCCGTTTAAGCTCTCAATAAGGATACATATATTGACGACATTGTAAGCGGTTGTAAAACCATTGAAGGTTTACGAGAATTGAAATCGCAGTTAATTAAATTGTTGTTATTGGTGGATTCGAGTTAAGAAAATTCTCATCAATAATCTTTCTGTATATTAGATGATCTTCCCACATCGCATTCTTTCTTTGAGTGAGAAGTTCTTGAATCTGCTGACGAGGATGCCTCACTACGCATTTTTAGGAATGCAGTGGCGTCCCTCTACGGACTCTTTTCACTTTTTCTGTTCGTTTTATTGATCGAAGATGCACAAAAGATTTAAAATTTATGTTTTATGTATTAGTTGTACGAACATATATGACAAAAACTGAAATAAATTCAATTGAAAAATAGAAAAATATAATGATATCCTCTCTCTATTTGGAGGTTTTCGCCTTGGGCTTCTTTGTTTTTCAAAAAATTGATTATGTGGATGTGAATTATTCCAATAATTATTTTATTATTTAATTATTCTTGTAGGGTGTCTGATAAAGTATTAAAAATGCGACAATACACTGGTGGCTGAAGGTGATTTTTTTTCCTGTAATAAAATCCTTAGTTATCATTTTCTCGATAAGAGTACAGTGAACATTAGCAGAGTTATAGAAACGAATGCTGGTGAAATTATAGAATTAGTTGATTAAGTAGAGGGTTAGTGTGGGGGTGGTAAATTCTGCATGTAGGGCTACTCAAAATTTGGTATATGTTAGAAAAATGTGAGGAATCGACAAGGGGTTACTCTGGGGGTATTTTTTCGTTTATTTTTGGCCTAAAATTGGTAGTTTCGGAGAAAAAGCCATTTCGTGAATTTTCATATTTGAATGATTGACTTAGACGAACTCACGGTTCGAAATGCATGAGGTTGGTAATTTCTGCTAACAAGATGAAAATGTTAAGATATAATATTTCAGTGGAACGTGAAATTAAAGAAAACAATTACTTTGGGTAAGAATGTTTTTTTTTCATTTTCATTTCATTATTTATCTTACAACGTGTAGTGTTGTTCCTGCATATATATATATATATTATATATATATATATATATATATATATTATATATATATATATATATATATATATATTATATATATATATATATATATATATATATATATATATATATTAATATATATATATATTATATATTATATATATATTTATATATATATTCAAATATATATATATATGTATATATATATATATTTTATTTATTTTGAATTGTTGTTGCCTGTGAACTAATTGTTAACTTTTTGATAAGAGTTATATATTTCTTTGAGACTATACTTCAACGGTTGAGACGCGATAAATTATATATTCTTAATTTCGCGCGAAAAAACTTTGGCTCTGTTATCCTTTACGTCTTATATATTGAAAATTGTGTGTATTTAGCAGTAGCTTTAGTGGGTAGGTAATTATTTTGAAGAATTACCTTTTTCTGTTTAAAGTGATCAATGAGGGAAAAAAATGTGTTCTCTTACGAGAGCTGGAAAAATATTTCTGTTGCAAATGGCAAAAAATCATGAAAATTCCCGTGAGTATAACTTTCATTATATTTCCACATATGTTTTAATAAACATATACATATTTATACTATAATTAGTGTCTTATTTTCATCATAGTTACAGGTGAATTCAGTCTCAACAGTACAAGTAGCAGCATAGAGTTGAATACTTCGATTAATTCCAAAAATTCTAGCATATCGAATGGAAATGCTGGTTTTTTAGAAGTAGACCCGAAGTATTTATTACCATCCAAAACGAATTATGATATTTCTTTAGATTCTGCAGCAATACTCCTTTCAGAAGACGGAAGGGTATGTATTTAACATAAACACATTGATCCCAAATGTAAAATAAATCTTCAAATAATGTATATATTCACTCTCCTTTCATGACATTGGTTTATTGTGTATGATATTCATATACATAAGTTGTGGGCAAAATATTTCGGAAATAATCCTATCGATACAGTTTCATTTATTTGATTGAAAATGGCTTAGATATACCTACCTACTCATTAATTTTCAGTTGGAAATAATAGATATTACTTTCATTTTGTAGGAGACTGCTATTTCTACAGATATGGAACACACTTTCAAATATTTGAGTTCAGAAAAGAGTATAGAACTTACTAACAATGCGAGAAATGAGACAATATATTCCCAAGTGCAAGGTAGTTGGTTATCTTTTTTTTACATTCATAATTTTGTTTACTTTTTTCCAGGTGAACTATCATTTTTGTGGAATTTTCTTAAAATTTTCGTTTCCTTCTGTTGCACAATGCTCTGATAATTAGAGCTCTAATCTGTTTTGAAGCAGGAATAAAATAATAGTTAACAAAAATGTGATATGTTAAGTACGTGGTATTGCATAAATTCCTTGATTTACTGAATTCACAATTAACATTTTTATATGAGCAATTATCGGGAAAAACAAATGCTTATGACACTTCTCAAGTGCGCCAAGATGATTTTAAAAAATACCTCCGAGAGCATGCTTGAATTTAAAAATATATTTGTGAGATTTTAGTCTTCTATTAATCAAAATGAGATATGATAGTCCAGTTTCATTTTAAGGAAAAAAATAATGATATTTTCTCGTTAGCAAACTGTTAAATATCTCTGAAGTTCCATAAAATATAACCAGAATATATTTCTTTCTAATATTTCCAGATCACAGTTCTGAAATTAGTGATCCAGATTATGAACCGGAGACAGATATAACAATGGATGAAGAGAAAGAAGTCATTAAAACAAGTTCCGCTCTTCTCTTCGATCAAAATTTGGATTCTTCCATCAGTGTTGCGGATAATCAAAAGAACTCCACGAAAAATTGGCAATCTTCAATTATTATCAGTGACACTGAAGAAAATTCTGTTTTTGGAAATGAAAAAATTGACATTAATCATGAAACTCTTGATGTTAATGCAGCTGAAAAATCCAAGAAGCACTCTTGCTTATACTGTGGCAAGCTACAGAGTAAATTTGCCCGTCATTTGATAGTAAAGCATTCGGAGGAGAAAGATGTTGCAGCATTCTTATTTCTACCTAAAAGAGATCCTAGCAGGCTTAAGTTGATAAGTGCATTGAGAAATAAAGGTGATTTTCTTTATAATTCTCGATCTTCCTGTAATAAGGGTAATATCATTGTGGTGAGAAGACCCAATGCTCAAAGAAAAGGAATATCTGCATCTAATTTCAGACCATGCGAAAATTGTGGAGGTATGTACTCCAAGAGTTCAGTAGGGGTGCACTACCGGGATTGTAAAGATATTACAAAAGAAAAAAAAGATGTTCTCTCCAGTAGCAAGTTGAGAACATATACAAATCCAAAAGCTTATTTTATAATGAAAAATAAGATTTTGCCTTATATGAGAGAAGATCATATAAATGACATTGTTCGCACACAAAATACTATAATAATGTTTGGTAATCGTTTAACATACAAATACCGATCTCCCCATCTCTTTAAAATGATTCGTGCAAGACTTCGTTGTGTAGCAAGATTTTTTCATAATTTTAGACAACATCGACCTGAAATTATTTATTTAGATGAAGTTTTTGATCCTGCAATGTATGATGATGCAATAAAAGCAATTAACTCTATGGCACGGTTAAATGAGAAAACAGGTCAATATGGAGCACCAGCTACTGCCTCAGCTATTGCTACATTATTGAAAAAGATATCTCTACATTTAGTAGCTGAAATGATTAAGTTGAAGAATAAGACAAAGTTGGATAGTCTAAGGGATTTTCTGCAGCTTCTAAAAGAAGGATTATCATATGATATATTCAAAACAGTTAGTAAAAATCAATTGGAGAAGAAAAGAAAAACTATAATCGAATGGCCTTCTTTTCAGGACATAGAAAAATTGAGAAATCATCTTGATAGAAATATTCATGCTTACACTCAAAAACTTATTGAAAAATACACATTTCATGATTGGAAAGAACTATCCAGTTTACTACTCATATCTTTACAGTTGTTTGATAGACGCAGAGCAGGTGAAATAGCTAGAATAAAAATCGATGATTTTAAAAGATATGAAAGTGTTGATGAGAAAATGGGGATCAGTAATGGTTCTTTTAAAAGTTATATTCGATTTCTAATTAGGGGAAAAAAAGCAAGAGGTGTACCTGTTATAGTGCACAAAAAGGAATTAAGGTCCATAAAACTAATACTACGGTTACGAAACAAAGCAAAGGTCCCAAACTCAAACGCATATCTTTTTGAAATTCCAGGTAGAGATGAAAACCAGCATCTTGAAGCTGATCGCTTGATGAGAAGGTATTCAAATGCTTGTGGTGCTAAGAATGCAAGTACTCTCAGGGGTACAGAACTGAGAAAGCACCTTGCAACAAATTGTGCAGTATGAAATTTAGGTGAAGTTCAAGTAGAAGATGTTGCTGATTATATGGGTCACCATGAAAACATACATTTGGAACATTATAGGATGCCATGTGCAACCAGAGACATTACTAGAATTTCTAATATTCTCGAAAGAGCTCAAAGAGAAACTACCCCTGATAGGACCAATTCATTATCATCTGGAGATGAACTTCAATTATATAGTGAAGAGGACATTGAACTGATTCATCAGGAGAAAAGCACAAATGCTGATTGTAGTGAAACAAACAAAAACTTACAATCTACTAATAACCAAGGTGAGTTGTTTGATCAACATTGAAATGCTATTTAAAAATAAATATTTATTGTTTATCATAATTTTTAGATAACTCTTACATGAACAAGCACTTATCTTGGACAGAAGAAGAGAAAACTTTAGTTGCCGGGGAGGCTAAGTTTTATCTTGACAATTTTGAATCTGCACCCATTGAGTTTTGCAGAGATTTACTACAGAAATGTCCTTCTTTATTAAAGAGACGTAGTGAGACTTCTGTGAAAGCTTTCATCTTGAATGAAATAAAAAGAAGAAGGAACAAGATTTTATCTCCTACTATAAAATCAAAGAAGGGTGATTTATAATTTGATAATTAATTCATTTATTTTCTTCTTGCCAACACAATTCAAAAATTTGAAAAAAGCAAAAGCCTACGAGTATGTAAAATTTGACAAAATAACAAATTATTACAACAAATAGGTATAAATATACATAATATAAAAGGGTTGTACTACACAACCGATAATAAAAAGAAAATATCACAACAATACCGACAAATATCAAGATAACAACTTAAAAGTTAAAGGAATATAAGCATCTGTTTTTTACAAATCTTGAGGCTGCCCTTTTGAACCTATCAATTCCCTCCACATTCATGTCACGATGATGAAGTGTGTGAGAATATATACAGGGTGACTCAAAACCACGACGATGCCGAAAGGTATATTGTATCCTTGCCTTTTCGTGACGTTTTGCCAACATTTTCGGAAAATCGGGATCTAGCTGTTTCTCGTTTTTTGAATCTTGAAAAACGCTTATTGAGGCAACCTCAAGTCTATACTCTATATCGGGATTTCATGCGGGAATATTCAGATGCAGGTGATATGGAACCAATTGAAGAGGATAGAGTTCCTCCGCATTCCTTTTACTTGCCACACCATGGCGTCGTTAAAGGCGAGGGATCGTCTACAAAAATAAGGGTTGTTTTTAATGTCTCTAGCAAATGCTCTTCGCAATTATCATTGAATGATCACTTGTTAACAGCACTTCAAAGTGATATTTTGTCCATAATTTTACGCTTCAGAGTACACGAATATGTTATAAGTGCGGATATCAAACAAATGTATCGGATGATCTTGGTGAGCCCTGAACACCAAGATTATCAGCGCATTATTTGGAGGTTTTCCTCTGACGAAAATATTCAAGATTTTAGACTGCGCACTGTAACTTATCGTATATCAAGTGCTCCATTTTTGGCCCTTCGTACATTGAAACAATTAGTGACAGATGAAGGAGCGAATTTTTCTCTCGCCGTTTAAGCTCTCAATAAGGATACATATATTGACGACATTGTAAGCGGTTGTAAAACCATTGAAGGTTTACGAGAATTGAAATCGCAGTTAATTAAATTGTTGTTATTGGGTGGATTCGAGTTAAGAAAATTCTCATCAAATAATCTTTCTGTATTAGATGATCTTCCCACATCGCATCTTTCTTTGAGTGAGAAGTTCTTTGAATCTGCTGACGAGGATGCCTCACTACGCATTTTAGGAATGCAGTGGCGTCCCTCTACGGACTCTTTTCACTTTTCTGTTCGTTTTATTGATCGAAGATGCACAAAAGATTTAAAATTTATGTTTTATGTATTAGTTGTACGAACATATATGACAAAACTGAAATAAATTAATTGAAAAATAGAAAAATATAATGATATCCTCTCTCTATTTGGAGGTTTTCGCCTTGGGCTTCTTTGTTTTTCAAAAATTGATTATGTGGATGTGAATTATTCAATAATTATTTTATTATTTAATTATTCTTGTAGGGTGTCTGATAAAGTATTAAAAATGCGACAATACACTGGTGGCTGAAGGTGATTTTTTTTCTGTAATAAAATCCTAGTTATCATTTTCTCGATAAGAGTACAGTGAACATTAGCAGAGTTATAGAAACGAATGCTGGTGAAATATAGAATTAGTTGATTAAGTAGAGGGTTAGTGTGGGGGTGGTAAATTCTGCATGTAGGGCACTCAAAATTTGGTATATGTTAGAAAATGTGAGGAATCGACAAGGGGTTACTCTGGGGGTATTTTTTCGTTTATTTTTGGCCTAAAATTGGTAGTTTCGGAGAAAAAGCCATTTCGTGAATTTTCATATTGAATGATTGACTTAGACGAACTCACGGTTCGAAATGCATGAGGTTGGTAATTTCTGCTAACAAGATGAAAATGTTAAGATATAATATTTCAGTGGAACGTGAAATTAGAGAAACAATTACTTTGGTAAGATGTTTTTTTTCATTTCATTTCATTATTTATCTACAACGTGTAGTGTTGTTCTGCATATATATATATATTTATATATATATATATATATATATATATATATATATATATATATATATATATATATATATATATATATATATATATATATATATATATATATATATATATATATATATATATATATATATATATTTATATATATATTCAAATATATATATATATGTATATATATATATATTTATTTATTTGAATTGTTGTTGCCTGTGAACTATTGTTAACTTTTTGATAAGAGTTATATATTTCTTTGAGGACTATACTTCAACGGTTGAGACGCGATAAATTATATATTCTTAATTTCGCGCGAAAAAACTTTGGCTCTGTTATCCTTTACGTCTTATATATTGAAAATTGTGTGTATTTAGCAGTAGCTTTAGTGGGTAGGTAATTATTTTGAAGAATTACCTTTTTCTGTTTAAAGTGATCAATAAGGGAAAAAAATGTGTTCTCTTACGAGAGCTGGAAAAATATTTCTGTTGCAAATGGCAAAAAATCATGAAAATTCCCGTGAGTATAACTTTCATTATATTTCCACATATGTTTTAATAAACATATACATATTTATACTATAATTAGTGTCTTATTTTCATCATAGTTACAGGTGAATTCAGTCTCAACAGTACAAGTAGCAGCATAGAGTTGAATACTTCGATTAATTCCAAAAATTCTAGCATATCGAATGGAAATGCTGGTTTTTTAGAAGTAGACCCGAAGTATTTATTACCATCCAAAACGAATTATGATATTTCTTTAGATTCTGCAGCAATACTCCTTTCAGAAGACGGAAGGGTATGTATTTAACATAAACACATTGATCCCAAATGTAAAATAAATCTTCAAATAATGTATATATTCACTCTCCTTTCATGACATTGGTTTATTGTGTATGATATTCATATACATAAGTTGTTGGCAAAATATTTCGGAAATAATCCTATCGATACAGTTTCATTTATTTGATTGAAAATGGCTTAGATATACCTACCTACTCATTAATTTTCAGTTGGAAATAATAGATATTACTTTCATTTTATAGGAGACTGCTATTTCTACAGATATGGAACACACTTTCAAATAGTTGAGTTCAGAAAAGAGTATAGAACTTACTAACAATGCGAGAAATGAGACAATATATTCCCAAGTGCAAGGTAGTTGGTTATCTTTTTTTTACATTCATAATTTTGTTTACTTTTTTCCAGGTGAACTATCATTTTTGTGGAATTTTCTTAAAATTTTCGTTTCCTTCTGTTGCACAATGCTCTGATAATTAGAGCTCTAATCTGTTTTGAAGCAGGAATAAAATAATAGTTAACAAAAATGTGATATGTTAAGTACGTGGTATTGCATAAATTCCTTGATTTACTGAATTCACAATTAACATTTTTATATGAGCAATTATCGGGAAAAACAAATGCTTATGACACTTCTCAAGTGCGCCAAGATGATTTTAAAAAATACCTCCGAGAGCATGCTTGAATTTAAAAATATATTTGTGAGATTTTAGTCTTCTATTAATCAAAATGAGATATGATAGTCCAGTTTCATTTTAAGGAAAAAAATAATGATATTTCCTCGTTAGCAAACTGTTAAATATCTCTGAAGTTCCATAAAATATAACCAGAATATATTTCTTTCTAATATTTCCAGATCACAGTTCTGAAATTAGTGATCCAGATTATGAACCGGAGACAGATATAACAATGGATGAAGAGAAAGAAGCCATTAAAACAAGTTCCGCTCTTCTCTTCGATCAAAATTTGGATTCTTCCATCAGTGTTGCGGATAATCAAAAGAACTCCACGAAAAATTGGCAATCTTCAATTATTATCAGTGACACTGAAGAAAATTCTGTTTTTGGAAATGAAAAAATTGACATTAATCATGAAACTCTTGATGTTAATGCAGCTGAAAAATCCAAGAAGCACTTTTGCTTATACTGTGGCAAGCTACAGAGTAAATTTGCCCGTCATTTGATAGTAAAGCATTCGGAGGAGAAAGATGTTGCAGCATTCTTATTTCTACCTAAAAGAGATCCTAACAGGCTTAAGTTGATAAGTGCATTGAGAAATAAAGGTGATTTTCTTTATAATTCTCGATCTTCCTGTAATAAGGGTAATATTATTGTGGTGAGAAGACCCAATGCTCAAAGAAAAGGAATATCTGCATCTAATTTCAGACCATGCGAAAATTGTGGAGGTATGTACTCCAAGAGTTCAGTAGGGGTGCACTACCGGGATTGTAAAGATATTACAAAAGAAAAAAAAGATGTTCTCTCCAGTAGCAAGTTGAGAACATATACAAATCCAAAAGCTTATTTTATAATGAAAAATAAGATTTTGCCTTATATGAGAGAAGATCATATAAATGACATTGTTCGCACACAAAATACTATAATAATGTTTGGTAATCGTTTAACATACAAATACCGATCTCCCCATCTCTTTAAAATGATTCGTGCAAGACTTCGTTGTGTAGCAAGATTTTTTCATAATTTTAGACAACATCGACCTGAAATTATTTATTTAGATGAAGTTTTTGATCCTGCAATGTATGATGATGCAATAAAAGCAATTAACTCTATGGCACGGTTAAATGAGAAAACAGGTCAATATGGAGCACCAGCTACTGCCTCAGCTATTGCTACATTATTTAAAAAAGATATCTCTACATTTAGTAGCTGAAATGATTAAGTTGAAGAATAAGACAAAGTTGGATAGTCTAAGGGATTTTCTGCAGCTTCTAAAAGAAGGATTATCATATGATATATTCAAAACAGTTAGTAAAAATCAATTGGAGAAGAAAAGAAAAACTATAATCGAATGGCCTTCTTTTCAGGACATAGAAAAATTGAGAAATCATCTTGATAGAAATATTCATGCTTACACTCAAAAACTTATTGAAAAATACACATTTCATGATTGGAAAGAACTATCCAGTTTACTACTCATATCTTTACAGTTGTTTGATAGACGCAGAGCAGGTGAAATAGCTAGAATAAAAATCGATGATTTTAAAAGATATGAAAGTGTTGATGAGAGAATGGGGATCAGTAATGGTTCTTTTAAAAGTTATATTCGATTTCTAATTAGGGGAAAAAAAGCAAGAGGTGTACCTGTTATAGTGCACAAAAAAGAATTAAGGTCCATAAAACTAATACTACGGTTACGAAACAAAGCAAAGGTCCCAAACTCAGACGCATATCTTTTTGGAATTCCAGGTAGAGATGAAAACCAGCATCTTGAAGCTGATCGCTTGATGAGAAGGTATTCAAATGCTTGTGGTGCTAAGAATGCAAGTACTCTCAGGGGTACAGAACTGAGAAAGCACCTTGCAACAAATTGTGCAGTATGAAATTTAGGTGAAGTTCAAGTAGAAGATGTTGCTGATTATATGGGTCACCATGAAAACATACATTTGGAACATTATAGGATGCCATGTGCAACCAGAGACATTACTAGAATTTCTAATATTCTCGAAAGAGCTCAAAGAGAAACTACCCCTGATAGGACCAATTCATTATCATCTGGAGATGAACTTCAATTATATAGTGAAGAGGACATTGAACTGATTCATCAGGAGAAAAGCACAAATGCTGATTGTAGTGAAACAAACAAAAACTTACAATCTACTAATAACCAAGGTGAGTTGTTGGATCAACATTGAAATGCTATTTAAAAATAAATATTTATTGTTTATCATAATTTTTAGATAACTCTTAAATGAACAAGCACTTATCTTGGACAGAAGAAGAGAAAACTTTAGTTGCCGGGGAGGCTAAGTTTTATCTTGACAATTTTGAATCTGCACCCATTGAGTTTTGCAGAGATTTACTACAGAAATGTCCTTCTTTATTAAAGAGACGTAGTGAGACTTCTGTGAAAGCTTTCATCTTGAATGAAATAAAAAGAAGAAGGAACAAGATTTTATCTCCTACTATAAAAATCAAAGAAGGGTGATTTATAATTTGATAATTAATTCATTTATTTTCTTCTTGCCACACAATTCAAAAAAATTTTGAAAAAGCAAAAGCCTACGAGTATGTAAAATTTGACAAAAATAACAAATTATTACAACAAATAGGTATAAATATACATAATATAAAGGGTTGTACTACACAACCGATAATAAAAAGAAAATATCACAACAATACCGACAAATATCAAGATAACAACTTAAAAGTTAAAGGAATATAAGCATCTGTTTTTTACAAATCTTGAGGCTGCCCTTTTTGAACCTATCAATTCCCTCCACATTCATGTCACGATGATGAAGTGTGTGAGAATATATACAGGGTGACTCAAAACCCACGACGATGCCGAAAGGTATATTGTATCCTTGCCTTTTCGTGACGTTTTGCCAACATTTTCGGAAAAT
>JARQZK010001952.1:0-11968 GCA_030704885.1 Cynegetis impunctata | reverse complement strand
CAGTAAACATACCTTCAGTTCTGAATCAAATGCATCTGAAGGTCATTTGAAAAAATTAATTGTGATTACAGATATGTCAGTAATTTCAAGAATTAACTCGCAATAGGGAGGTGACTGTTTAGGTTCCCAGACTAAATAACTGGCATTCCCATTTACACAAGTTGATAATTAAAACATGGCAAATCTACGCAACTCAAGAATTACAGAAAGATGTTTCCATGTTATTATAATTGGAACGAAGTTCCTTACAGCGGGCTCGGAGGAGATAGGGATTTTGCTGCGCTACCAAACTGAAAAATATGTGAGACTAAAACCGTAACGAAAACATATAACGGACACACAAGCGAATATTGTATAACTTTCTCTTACTTTCCGTTCTCTCATACTTTCTCTTTCTGATCCCACTCCTCCTCGCTGTGTTGCTTCTATATTTTCGAAAATTCATATAGAAATGAAAACATCATATTAAAGATGGAATATTTTTAGTTTTCATCCATTTATTTTTCCTTGGGTATCAACGATTTTCAACTATATCTACCTCCCATTAGTTGTTACAATTGAATCAGTTGTTAAATTCCCGTCGAATGGACCAAAATTAACGTTTACGGCTATACCACGCTGAAAATGCCAGATCTCTGAAGCCAAGCAGCGTCGGGCGTGGTCAGTACTTAGATGGGTGACCGCGTGCCGTAAGAATTTATTTTATTGATTTTATTCAGAAACAATTTTTTTATGATATGAATTGCTTAAAAAACTTGATCGAAATGATTTTTATTGGAGGAGGGATTTTGCTGCGCGACCAAACTGAAAAATATGTGAGACTAAAACCGTAAGAAAAAGATATAACATGAGTGAATAGTGCATACTACCCTTCTCTTTCTTTCCGTTTTCTCATCCCTTTTTTATCGGAGTTTATCTAGAAGTGCTTCAAATCTTTTCAAGTCCTCTACTAGTACGATATGAATATCGAAGTCTGCTGGAACTGTAGACTGTAGTGCTAATAATAAGTAATCGCATTAAATACAGCGCACCTCATGTATTGGAAATACAACTCCAAAATAATTTTCTTGTAATAGATTTATGTATAATTGTGAAATTATATTACAACAGTGTAGATATAGCCTGCATTTTCAAACAAACTACTCTACTGTGATGAGGTTCGAATTGAACTGAGAGTTCTTGTATTTCCAACCCATGTTGGTAACTTTCAATACGATTACTAATTTCTTTTAATGAAATAATTTGCGTTGTGTAAATTGGTAGGTAATAAGAAACGATTTGACAATGGCTTCTCCTCGAGATCCAATAAGATCAAAAACAGAAAATTCATCGTTATAGACTGTATGAATGCTTATTTGTCGGTGTAGTCACTTATGTTATTAGCCCCTTCGAAAGCTATTTGATTTTAACGATTACTATAATTGAATCTATAACGCTGTGTCTTACTACACTGTGACGTCATCAGATAGAACTCAATATTGAAACCTCAATTTACAAAAATTTTTCTAACAAACTTCAGAAAAAGAAGATTTCAATAGTTCACATAAAAAGAGGAATGAAATTTTGGGAAGCCCTAGAAATTAATAGGGTATATATGATAACTTATTGAATGAATAAATAGATTTCAATCCTCTCATCCCATCCAAAAGGAGGTTATATAGTTGCACATTTATAGCTCGCCATTGCTTTTTTGGTGATGGTCTTTGAGTCAACGATGGGGTGTCGAAGGGGTTACAAAGCTCCTCGGTATGTATCTCAGTCCCACTGGTCCCAGCCTTCTACACTAAGGGTTTCTTTTTCTGTTGCATGTTTTCACTATCTACTCTGGAGATCTCAGTCTGGTCATCTTCCTCAGCTGACTCTGATTACCAGATTGACTTTCGCTTGTGGTTTGCTCTTTCGAACTTCCACCTGCGCTTTCGCAGTTGATGATACCGCGGGTTTAATAGCCTCAGTATCATGGATTTTTATTCATATCAGGGACTCAGTGAGTTGATTGTCGCTCTCCGTGATACAGATAGCATCTTTACGGACCTAGTAAGAGAAAGCACGTGCCTATTTCAGAAGTTGAGGGTTTTCTGGTTTCATAAAGTTCTCACGGGAAGCTAGATACATATACAGTCTAACTGAGCAGAACTCTTATTACTAATAGGGGATTGGTTGATACCCTTGGGTTCAGAATCTTCTGCAATTGAGTCAAATTCTGTGCATCCTCAAACTATGGGCAAGGGAGTGACGCGGAGGTGCATGACATATCTTAAATTTAGCCTTCTAGGAATTTTACAAGGATGTATGAAGAATTGAAAAACACTCCCGAACCGCTCCAAATTAAGTAAGAGAGTTAAAAATTTGTACGTGGCTTAAGTTGATGCTAAGGAATTGTCGTATGGTGGTGTAAACTTTTTTCTCTAACTGCTGTCAATTGTATATAGATTTCTTGTATTTTCAGAATTTGTGCTCTTCCACAGCTCATCCAGGTTGATGTTAGGGAAGTGCACTGTAATGGTTTGAACTATTTTTCTCTACTGACGCTATTTGATGTGGATATTTCATATTTTTTCGTGGATTTTGAAGTTTTGCGCATCTCCACAGCTTCTGCTGGTTGACTTATAGGATTTCTGGTACGTGTTTTGATGTAAGAGAAATGTCTATTGATTTCTTCTACCGCCCTAATTTGTTGTTTGTTCAACCGTTTTTGAGGATTTCCGATCATTGCGCATCTCTTAATCCATATTAAATTCAGTCAATTTTCACTCTTTGTACGTGCATTCGGTTGATGTTAAGGAGGTTTCAAATATTTCCGCTCACCGTCGCAATTTTGATGTAGATATTTCATGCCTCTTTGAATATGTTCAAGCACAAAGCATCTCTTCAGCCTTACCAAATTCACTCAGGAGGTTTAGAGTTTGTATTTATATAGAAAAAAATCAGCGGAAAATACGACCTTAGTGACTGAGCTCTTCTGCTAATACGTTTGTTTGAATAAGCTTGTGATATCGCTTCGATAATGTCTCGTTTGAAGTATTTCAGTGAAACTTTGTATTCCTTAACAATTCTAAGATATAACAAATTCAACACCAGTAAAATCTAATAAATTTATAAACATTAAATTTTATTTTTAAAAGTACAAATTAAAAAGTATATTATTCATTAGGTATATATATATATATATATTTCGAAACAAATTTTATTCATTTTTTGACACAACAACATGCTGTTATCAATTTATGTTCTCGGCAGCTATTGGCATGAAGAAAACGGCAGTCGGCATAGATACACTGACGGGGAAGTTGTTCTGAAAATAATTTCAACAAATTAATAAATGATAGGCCATTGAGAAGTTACATTGGACCTTGCGTTTTTTAGAAGACGCAATTTTATTGTTGGGATGTGGGGGGGGGTCACTAGGAGCTTAACTCCAATGTTGTGGGGTTGCAACCCCTGTCCCGCGGCCGCCATATCAGAAAAAAAGGGTGCAGACGCCTTTTTCGCTGTATCTCCCGAACTATGCATCCCACAAAAATTTTTTACAGACATAATTTGTAGCAAATCGCCTTGTCTACTTTTGTCTATTTAACTTTTTTCAATAAAATGACAAAAAAAAAGTTCAGGATCTAATTCAGTGTCTAAAGTGAAGGTTTGGGGAATGGGAGGAGTTAAAATTGGAGTAATTGTTGGTAATTCATCTTCGAATTCATTTTCCTCCATTAATTTCGATAACTCCATGATGTAGGTACAGGTTTCTCCAGAACAATCGAGACACACTACAGAGCATTTCATGGAGTAGCCATCAAATATTATATTGCAGATAATCCATAGTGTTCTTTTACATACCGAACATAGTTCTCAAGAATGTTGTTCAATGACGACTTTCGATCCCAAACGACTTTATTTATTTTATTTTTTTGGTACCTTCATTACTTACCTGACAAATCTTCCTCTGTCGGTTTTGACACAAATGGCTCTGATCCTGGAATGCTTCTGCACAAACAAAGCAATTGAGCGAAAAATCAAAATCTGTCTCTACAATTTCTGATAGTGAAGGTGATGAACTGCAACTGCTCAGACGACGAACGACATTATCCGTTCGACTATCGCTGTAATAATGGCAACATGAAATATGTACGGTAAATGCAGAAACCCTTTGAGTAAATTGTTCATTATCCACATCGTTTTTGGATCGATCAAGCAAAGTTTTCACTCCTTTAGCTTTCACAGTTCTTACTTTGATATCGTCGAAAGTTTTTTACAAATGAAACAATCACTCATGATGAACGCTCAAAGAAAGTTGAAAGCTTATCACTCATTGAGAAATTCTGCCCACAAAACTGAAAATAGTGTTCACAATTTTGAATACGTCCACACTTTTCGAGATATGAAGCACAACTGAAGAAAAAATAGAGGAGGAAGAGACAGCTGAGCCTTCAAGGGCAAATCATAATAATAATAGTAAAAGCAGGCAGATATTCTCTTGTCCCCAAACGGTAACTTGGACCTTTTCTATAGTAAAGTATAGTAAAAAAAAGGTAATTTTTAGGTAATTAATAATATATAAATGTTAAGAAAAATATTAAAAACGATGTATGAAAATAAAAAAGTAAGTAAGTAAAAGTAGTTTACCAGATTATTGCGAGTAGTAAGAACCTGGTCGACTTTGGAGCGCTCTGGAACGCCCATAAATTCCTCAAATCCAAAATAATTATACGTCAGAATGTTGGTTGAAAAATGCTCTATAAGATTGTTATGAGGTCATTTGGTCGTGAAATGAAAAATAAAGCAGTTATATAACAAAAAAGAAAATTTGTTGGGAAATTTTCTCTTATTTTTGTTAATAACTTTTTTTATTTGTCATTTTATTGAAAAAAGTTAAATAAACAAAATTGTAGACAAAGTGATTTGCTACAAATTATGTCTTCACAAAATTTTTGTGGGATGCATAGTTCGGGAGATATAGCGAAAAAGGCGTTTGCACCCTTTTTTCTGATATGGCGGCCGCGGGACAAGGTTTGCAACCTCACAAACTTGGAGTTGATCAATAAAATTGAGTCCTCCAAAAAACGCAAGGTTAGTCAAAAAAAATGTAACATTTCAATGGACTAATATTGAGGCTGTGATACAAAATCGGTATATTCTACTGTTAGAGGTACATTGTGTTGTTGAATTTCATTTCCCCGCCCGATAACATAAAGTGATCATTTTGTTACTATTACTATAGTAATAAAAGGACGTTATCGTTAAAATTTGCTGGAATGTAAACCTTGGTGATAGGTTTTTAAAGGTTTTCCAAATACTTCATAAGTTGTATTCACCATGTGTATCAATATAATTTCAAATATTGTTATTAACTTAACAACTATAGGAATCAGAGCATTGCTACCGTCGTTTCCTGCAAACGTGAAGAAACAGCGGAAGATTTAACATGATGCAGAAACACGCATAAATGATGGCCACCTATGGGTGTGAAGTGACATTAGTATTCGGTCATTGGCAATTCCACATGGCCTGAAGGGAGTTATCTATCTATTGATGTCGCTGTGATTTGTTTGCATATCATAGCGACTCCTCTTACGAATTATGAGGTTGTTATGGGGATTCGATATCATTGTCGAACGAGACACTAATGGTGCGCTCGTTGAACAGTGCATCTAGTCTCTAGTGTTTCCAGTGTGTGTGGTACTGGTTCCGAGGTTTCTAACATTCTTCATTGAAAAATTCGTAGAAACGCAATGTCGTCGGAACTAGCGCCGCTAGGAGGTGCGTTTAATGATTCTTCGAGTTTTCTAATGAATTTCCCAGTGTATCATTTTTTAACATATACCTACGATGAACTCCGTACCTATTTAGCGCCAATAAGTATACATATATATGAATATTTCTTATTTTCAATATATACCTATACAAGTTGTCACACGATTATGGACCTCAATCCGTATCTTGAAAACTGCAACTACAAAAAGTTGAAATTGGTTATCACAGGAAACTGAAGGTGACCTTGTTATCCTTTTTCATCTTCGATAATCTATATGCTTTTCTTTCACGGCTTCCGATATAACTAGAATTCAAAACTTTTGATGATAGTTTCGATTATTCTGGATATCGAAGACTAAATGTATGACATGTTCTAGTTAATACTTGGTTTCATTCATCATAAATAATAAACAAATTGAAATAAACTCCAGTTGTGTAACTTATAGAAAGATTTTAAACTTTACACATGACAAATTATAACAAGATTTCGTAGAATTTAAAAATGCAGAATTATACAGGGGGTTCGATTTAGAATAAGCTAGTTGACATTTACTTCAGGTATAACCGGAAGTATTACTTCCTTGAAAATATTTTTAATGGACGGACCCAGCTTCACTTCAGTATACCTAATGTTATATTTATTATATATATATATATATATATATATATATATATATATATATATATATATATATATATATATATATATATATATATGTATATAGGGTTGGGATAAAGTATGGAACCAAGTAAATATCTTTTGAACGAAAAGGACAATATTTATGAAATTATGCAGGTAAGTGCAATGGCGCAAAATGCATCTGATGTTTATTACTTAATACATATTCATACGCACAACATCAATTTGTTTATCTAAACGTTTTTTTACGGTAATGTAAATAACTCAGAAGAAGTTGAAACGTGCGATAATTCCTCGTGATTTTTTACACTAAACATAGTATGTACGAATTCGAAATCCCAAGCTCTTTCAAGATCTGTAAAGATATACAGGAGATCCCATATAACTAAAAAATTAAAGTTAAAAGAGGGTATTTCCGGTTCAACCGGAAGTATATGATTAACAGAAAATTTTACATCAGATGCATTTTGCGCCATTGCACTTACCTGCAAAATTTCATAAACTTTCTCCTTTTCGTTGTTTAAAAGATATTTACTTGGTTCCATACTTTATCCCAACCCTGTATATATATATATATATATATATATATATATACAGGCTGTTCCAAAATTGAACGTACAAACGAAAAGGGGAGATTCCTTAAGTAAGTTTAAGGAAAAAATGTCCCATTAACTTGGGGTCGCAAACTTTTCGTTTTCGAGATACAGAGTGTTGAAGTTTGAATTTTTTTTCAAGTTTTTTTCTCATAGTATCTACACTTTACAAGATATTCAACTGAAATTTGGCATAGATATTACATGAGAGTTCTCACCACGTGACATGGCAATTTCGATAGCAGATCTACAGGGTGATATTTTTTCTGGAACACTGTCACCTGTTTTCCTCAAGAACTTTTTTTTGGTGTGCAACTGTTGATTTGACAAAAATGTAAAAAGAAGCTTTGTTGTTATACTAAACTTTTCGTTCTCTTGTAGTTTTGTCGTATCTGCTACTGATTTCGAGAAAAAAAAATTTGAACGATTCTCTCGAAATCCTCGGAAAAATCCAAATTATGATAATTTGTTAGCTGTGCGATGATTCATAAAGATTTGATAAACTCGTATAATCATTACAAAAAATGTATTACTACAAGAAACTTAAAACTCAAAAAAAATCATAACAAGAAAACTAAGTAACCGCAAAGGCCATAACTACAGCAAATGTTGAAAAAGTCCTCCCCCAACTCTTATACAAGCTTCTGTTCTTCGTCTCATAGACGATCGAACCACCCCACACATTTGAAATTTGCTTTTGAGAATGGGTTTCTACATATCCATGCGGATTCTCCTCAGCCCATATGTGTTCATTATGAAAATTTATAATTGAAGTCCTTGAGAAACAGGCTTCATCAGTGAATAGAATTTGGCAATCAAAATGAGGATTGTTCAATAGTCTATTGAGGTATTACTGACAAAAATTAATCCTCTGATGAAAATCTCGAGGCAGAAAAGCTTGCATCCTCTGAATGTGATGAGGATATAGCAGAGAATCCCGCAAGATCCGCCAAACAGCTTGGTGACTTGCATTCAAAAGTACACTAATTTTTCTTGTACTGGTTCTTGGATGTTGTTCTATTTCGTTCATAACTGCCTCTTCGAGTTGTGGTGTTCTCACACTGCGTGGTCTACCGGCATTAATTTTTTTCGTGGAAAAAGATCCAGCTTCTGAAAGACGCCTATGAATATCAGAGAACATTCGATGATCTGGTATCCCTCTATTGGGATAGCGTTCCATGTAAAGACGCTTAGCTTCTCTTGAATTTCCATTTGCAAGACCATACATGAAATGCATGTCAGTCATTTCGGAATTCGTGAAATTCGGCATGTTTTGATATTAAAATGTGTAGAGGTTTATATTTTCTGATCAGAAATTGTTGTGACAGTCATAAAAATCGTAATGAAAATAGTAGTCTACATTCAAAAAAATAAATAGCCACAAATGCAACCACCTTTACTTTTCAAAACACAAACGTTCAATAATTTGATGTGTCAAAACTGACACTGAATACAATCACCACAGCTTACTAACTTAATTTTATGATAATTTGGATTTTTCCGAGGATTTCGAGAGAATCGTTCAAAATTTTTTTTCTCTAAATCGGTAGCAGATACGACAAAACTACATCGACGGAAAAGTTTAGTATAACAACAAAGCTTCGTACGTTCAAATTTGGAAGACCCTGTATATATACTAGCTGAGCCAGCAAACGTTGTTCTGCCATATATATTATCTTTATCTATCTTTCTATCTATTCAATAATCTATCTATCATTATATCTATGTATCAATCTATCTGACCCGGCAAACGTTGTTTAAATTATTAAAATGGCTATTAAAAAATATGGGTTGTTGATGGAAGGGAAATTAGAAATGTATCTATTTTTTAATGCAACATCATAAAAAATAAAAATGACTAATTTTGTCCAAAAAAGTTATAAAAATGTTTGGGGGGACCACCCTAATCACTTAGGGGTATGAAAATATTTTACGACCTATTCTCAGACCGACTATTGTTATTTTCGATTGCCATCTTGCAACTCTATTGTGGATATGTGGATAAAATTTAAAGAAATGAAGATTGCGATAGAATTTTTATTCTAAGTCATGACAAAATAAAAATAAAAATCTTGCCAAAAAATTAAAGTTTATAATCAACAAATGAAATTAAGGGATGATTGTAGAGGGGTGAAAATTTAGGGTTGTATGTATTTTTGAATGATGTGTCATAAAAAAATAGAACAAAAAATTTTGTATCGAAAAAAAATTAAGGGGAGGACCACCCTCAATATTTAGGGGGATGAAAAATAGATTTTGCCCGATTCTCAGACCTAACCGATATGCACATAAAATTTCATGAGAATCGGTTGAGCCATTTCGGAGGATTTTAACGAATAAAAAATAAGTGTTGATCGTAAAGGAGTAAAAATTTAGGGTTGTATGTATTTTTGAATTCTGTATCATAAAAAAAAAATAGAACAGAAAATTTTGTCTGAAAAATAAAAATGAAAACTAAGGGGTCCCCCTTAACATTTAGGGGGATGGAAAATAGATGTTGGCCGATTCTCAGACCTACCCGATATGGACACAAAATTTCATGAGCCATTTCGGAGGAGTTTAACTTCTAACACCGTGACACGAGAATTTTATATATTAGATATATATATATATATATATATATATATATAAATATATATATATATATATATATATATATATATATATATATATATATATATATATATATATATATATATATATATATATATATATATATATATGGAAAACTAGGACATTTATTATAAACAGATCATAGTATAGCTATTTACATGACTCGCGGCGCCAACGACATATTCAGAAAATAATGTTAGAAACATCCAGTTGGTCACCAAAAACGGCAGAAACGATATACAGACTATTTCGGACTTATTGGGTCCTCCATTCAGATCATTTCACATTTCACTTGTATCTAACTATTTCGATGATTCGCAGTAGTGACATGTAATCGTGCCATCTGCCGAATTATTTCAGGCACTTACTTCTCAATCCAAATGCATTACGTCCGGCATCGAAAAACTTATAACCTTATAAGTGTACCTACTATTTATGCAGACAAGTGGAATTCGGAAAAAAATGAGATTTTCAGTGACGAAATAATGGATTAGTTGGAAATTGAAATTATACTTTAATTTTGCAGCAAATTGAAAGTATTAACCATGCAATTATCAATTTGTAAAATGCACAAAAAATTTTCATTTAATGTGTCCTGAAGTAATAGGCTACTCGTTACTTCTGTAAAGAGCTCCCGCATAACAAACATGATATGTCGATGCAAGTTAATTTATACATAATTATTCTCTCTATATATAATGTGATTATATTTTAACTGTCTAATTATTAATGCACATGAATTATTTATGAAAACATATGCAAATATTAAAGATTCAAATTTATAGATTGATAAGGCAGACGACGATGCGGAAAACCTCGGGCTATGCATATAGATCAGTAATTTATGACCAAAGGAATATTTGAATCGAAAAATATTTTTTGCACTTCCGGGACTAAAGTTGGCACTTTAGTCCCGTATAGCAGGGACTAAAATGTATCTTTCAGTCCATAGGGATATAAAGTTGCATTTCAAATATCTAACAAAGCCTTCATATTGCTGTTGGTAAATTTTTCTCAATTTTTTTGGGTATTAATTCTTCCGTTATCATGTCAGCTGCCTTATCTATTAATTTATAGATTCATTCATTTCTTGATTCATTTTCTTGATATCCTGTTAGTTAAATTACGATTCGTTTAAATGTCAACACTAATTGAAATGTGACTGAATTGAAAAATTTTGTATATAACGTTACCTTCTAAGTACCGTGTTTATATAACTCATCAAAATAATTAATTGTATCAATGTTGAAAGTAATAATACTGGGAAGTGCAAAAAATAGCGTATATGCCTCAGACTAAAGAGATATTTCATCCCTTACGTGATTATTGGCCCTCGAACTCTACGAGCCTTCAGGCAATAAACATCGCGTGCTGGATTAAAACATTCACTTTAGTCCCTTTTTATATAATATACTATTAAGTACGGTATAAAGGTTTCTCGGTCAAAATGTGTTTTCTCTTCATAAAAGTGTTTTAGTTATAAATAACAAAAAATATCTGGATTTGTTTCACCGTGGTCGGCGTTCAATCGCGAGTTCATAGACAACCATGAACTTATAGTTCAAGTTACTCACCCATCCTATTATTTATCTCACCCATAATCTATTACTCTTTCCAGAAATCGTTCTATATATAAATAAAAGTTTACCAATATGGGTTATATTTTTCACCCACTTTCGTTGGGCAATAAAAGTGAGTGTTTGGATCCAAGGGCTACTCATGTGACCTGCTGGCGAAGTACATCAATTACTGTCCATCAAGAGGCTGTGCCTGATCTAAAGCACAGACAGGGAATAAATGTATGACCAAAATAAACGAACCCTTTGGTGGGCTATCCTGCCCCAGAGAAGGGTTGGACCACCAAGTGATCACATTATTAGAAATTCCTGCCAAGACCTATCCAACGATGTGTATAAGTATAAATAGCAGTTTACCAAGCTAGTTAGCGTAGTACTAAGGTACGCTGGCTAGTATTTGGGAGGTCCCGGGTTCAAACCCTGGGGCCGACTGGTCTGCCATGAGTGTTTTCAGAAGTTTCCTCATGGCGTAAAGTAAGTCACTGCTTGCATACTTACAAGGCGAATGCTGATCCAGTATTAATCATCTGAACCCTATCCACTTTTCCTATGTTCCATAAATATCCTGTCTCAACCATCCTTAATGCACTTGTACATACAAGTGTATCCTCTGATCTGGCTGAAGGAGTTCATCCCAAACTGAAGCTGCCCGCCTCCCTGATACATACTTCAGGGAGGAATGAAACACGTGTGTTTCCATTTTTCACACTGGCAGACACAAGCTGTTGCAGATGTTTCAGTAACAACTTGTTTTACAATTGCTGAACATATATTATATTTTCATATACATTGAGTTT
>JARQZK010001951.1:0-12042 GCA_030704885.1 Cynegetis impunctata | reverse complement strand
GATATTTCAAGGAACTGCCTGTGCGCTGATGAAGAGTACCAAAACTTGACACCTCAGATACCTGGAAATACCACACCTTTAGTGCCCGCCTAACAAAACAGGGAAGTACAGGACGCAGTACAACGCCTAAAAAAATAATAAACACCGCTGGAATGATTGGCCTTCCTGCAGAATTGTTTGTTTAAAATTTGGAGGCGAGACGCTCATAGACCAGATACATCAGAAAATAATAGTTAAAGCCTGGAACGAAGAAAGAAATAGCCAGATGATGGAGCCAACTGGAATTATTTGCCCATTACGACACAAACAAGGTGATCCACTTGAATGCAAAATAACTATAGAGGAATAACACTCCTTAACAAAATTTATAAGTTATTTTTTCCCAATGTTCTGTATAGCCGTCTGAGTAGCAATCCGAGGCGATTCCTTGGGTGAAATACCGGAAGTGGTTTTCAGGCCTGGTCGATCAACAACAGACCAAATTTTTGTACTTCGCACAAATACTTGACCTCAGAGAAAACGAATGAGTTTTAACGTAGATACCTTGCATCTGTTTGTTAAGATTTTAAATCAGCATATGAATAGTTGTGCTGAGAAACAAACTACTATGAAGCCATGAGACGAACTTAACAGTACCCGATAACTTGTCAAGGCTTACGAAGGCCGACAATGCGAGAAGGTCATGTGCCAAGGTCCAGATACAGGGCAACCTAGTCAGAGAACTTTGAGACTCAACACGGGACTGCGACAGGGAGATGCGCTGGCATGTCTTCTTTTAAACGATAGCTTTGGAAAAGGCTATTAGAGTTGTCGAGATAGATAACATGGGGGTACTAATTTTAAACAAATCCTCACAAATTCATGCGTCTGCAGATGACTTAGAATATACCAGTGGGCACGCACCCACGCAAAACTGAAAGAAAGTTTGCCACTTGGACTGTTGGTCAACTGCTGCGGAAAATATGGGACTTCGGGTAAACGAAGAAAATACGAAAGCAAATGGCAATCAAACCTCCAACACAGTCAGAAACATGGGTAAAACTGTCAGCATTGACAACTTTAACTTTGAAGTGGTTGAAAAATTCACGCTATCTACGGAGGTTCTTCTCGATGACAAACGAAAATTCCACCCACAGGCGAAATCAATCGAAGGGTATTGCTGGCGAATAAGCGCTTACTTTGGCCTGACGTAAACATCTCTAAGTTCCTAACGTATGCTCAGAAAACCTGGACCATGTCCAAGGCAGATGAAAATGTCTTGTCTATTTTTTTGAACGGAAGATCCTAAGAAGAATCCTTGCGGAGCAGTCCAACGACGAGTGGTGTGTGAAGTAAGAAAGATACAACTTTGAAATCACAAATAAAATACAAGCAAATGGGTAATGGAAGGGATGTTGTATCACATATCACAGGTGGGGCGACTAAAGATGAGGCAGGACATCTAACCAGGGCTCGTGAAAGCTACCCTCCCTGGCGTGTCCTTATGACACAACCCGGAGGAAGTAGGCACGAGAGGGAGACGCAAGGCTGAGGTGGAAGGATGGATGTGGACGAAGACGCCAGAAAGATCAAGCGCAACAACTGGCAGCGGCTGGCTCTGAATAGGGATACCTGGCGGAGGAAGACTTGGGAAGGTCGAGGCACAATTAGGGCCGTAGTACCAATGATGATGATGAATGGATATATATATATATATATATATATATATATATATATATAATATATATATATATATATATAATATATATATATTATATATATATATATATATATATATATATATATTTCAAACAATTTGAGAAAACCTTGAATTTCATTTTGATAAAACTGTTTAATAACTTAAATGTTGTCTTGATTTTCATATATTATACTATTGCAATACCTTCTGCAAGCAGCCAGACCGATCGAAAGGGCCAAACTTCCCTGCAGACACACATAGAGTGTCCCTATGAGTTTGAGCGCAATGTCATGACTCGCCCGTTTAAGCGCTATAGCGATAGCATCGTTCTTTCTTCTATACTTACAGTCTACAGAATTTATCCAAGAATATCATAGAAAATGCAGCCAAAGCTGCGAATAAATCATTGCTGGAGAAATTTGGAGCCGTATACGACAAGGATTATGAAGTAGTCAATCAATGAAAGTTTCTTCAATTCTCCTTGTACAATGAGCGGGCGTCATGATCCATAACTCCCGCAAATGCAGGCGTATCCAAGGTGAAATAAACATATAATATACAAGTGGAAAATAAAATAATATATAGTAAACCTGAAGTACGTAAACTCAAACTTAGAGCAGGCTTTGGTAGACAGTAAGTATATAACGGACATCGACGCGGATAGATAATCACTATCGCGCTTAAATGTGCGGATCATGACATTTCGCTCGTACTCCTCCCCCAGACTCTTAATGTGTCTGGGGGGATGCTTGACACTAACGATCGGCTGCTTGCAAAAGGTATTCAAATAGTTTTCTGATTATCATATATAAAAATCAAGACTGAGAAAATAAATGAAATTTGATAATTTTTTTACGATCTTAAAAGTGTGTGGCAAAGACTTCCGCTGACGGGAAGTGTCTGTCAGTAATAATTATTAATTTTTACAGTTTTCTTTAAAGCATATATAAAAATAAGCCCTGAGAATTTAAAAAAAGTAAGATGAGTTCATTCTCACTTTTAGCACCTGGAAATTGGCCGTCGGTCCAAGGTAGCAGGTATGCATATACTGAAAGTACATACGAATCTACTTCATCCTACACATATTATTGCTGAAAAAATAAGTAATATCTGGCAGCTTTGTGATCTTGCTTCATTAGTAGACTGTATAAATATATTGATTGATACTGACAACTAAATATAAAGAAATCGTAATTTTTTCGAATATAAAACCCATATTTTCTTAACAAAACATCATTATTAGATATAAAAACTGCTATTCTCATCTGACAACTACGTTTTATACTTTCATCTACTTGAATATGCAAACTCGTAAAATGATAACAATATAAATCAATATAACGAATTCACAAGTCCAATCTCATTATAAAACGAAACCCCACAGAGCAAACGAATGTAAATATTTTCTGTCTGATAGAAAGCTTGTTTTCAGACACAGCGATAAAACTGAATAACTGCTATTTGCATATACTCACTTGAACATCGTTTGCACGGCCACTATCGTGTTACAATCGGACAGGGAATCCTCCTCGGCAGAGTTTGACAACTCCTTGTTGACAACAACCACGTTTTCTGCTAGGATAATCCCAGCGCGCAGCAAATCGTCCAGGCTGCAATAACAATAAGTCAGTTCGGAAAGCCTTTGTGGAAATAGATAGGAGATAGAATAAGCTTCGTTCTGATATTCTCTCGCACGTAATATATGGGCTTACGATACATGAAACAAAGCTTATAGTTTACCAGTGTTTCGATGTTTATCGATTGACTGTAACATCACTGTAGGGTGTAGGAGTATATAAAAATAAGTGTGCGGGATTTCCAGTAGAAACGAAGTTCTCTAGGTTATTTATTTTGATACTGAGCATATGATTTCACTACTGTGTCTGTGTAACATATGTGAATAGTAAATAGTGAATACTCCAATCACATGAACATGTATATTAAACGTATGTATACAGTGAATACTTGTGCCACGTTCTTCAATTTTATTGATGTACCTACTTTTTTCGTATTACACATATATAAATTGTACCTATAATATATTGAACTTTTATCGTTGTGCTCTAGAAACGTCAAAGAAATCACTATATTTAAAAAATTCTCAAGTACGTAATCGGTTAAAAAGCCGGGAACGTGAATGACAAATTGGAAGTATTTTTGTGAGAATTTTACGATTTCTGTGGGAAGTCCGAAATCTTCGAATCTCGAAATGACATGCTATTTCAATATTATCATTCACAATGTACCGACAACTATCTAATGATGTATTCCTGGGAAGCTCCATATAAATTTTCGATGGTCCGTTACAAAATGAATTACTATATGAGCTCATTAGGTCTAATCTCGATACAATGCGAGCATTCGAGTGTGCGTGCAGCACACAGACAGAGATAACACTTCTTTACGTAACGATTTCTCAATCAGTCAACTTCTTTCATGAGCCGAATAAGGAAACTTCGTTCCAAAAATAACTGAAGATTTCATGACTAGGTATGTAACTACTATAGAAATAGGATTCCTATAAATATAATCCATGAAACTATGAAGTGATGGGGTACTTTATAATAAAAATAATATTTTATAGATAGTTTCATTTATTTTAGAAATCTGCTATAGTAGGACAAGTTATAGAGATTTGAAGTCAGTATTATGTGTGAAGAGTGTTAGAAAAAACCAGCAGCCAATTGTTTGGAGAATAGCTTCATATGATAAATTGAAATGTTTTTTAATCTACTTTTTTATTTATAACTCTGTTTTTAACAATTTAATGCAAAATTTCGCAGTCCTTGTTAGTTTTTTGCTTATGAAATTTGCATTGTGAGAGAATTCGTAATAGTGTCAAAAAATAAATTGTAGAGAATAAAAATGCAAAAAAAAAGAGAGATCGAACGACTTGATGGGGCCATTAGTTTATAAGAAAATCGGTCAAATTGAATTTTCTTCAAAAATTCATGACTAGGTTCTTTCCGAGATGAAGCTTAGATCCTCTAGAGTTTATATGTGCAAAAAGCAGGAAATGTCCATTAATGTCCAATGCATAATAATTTTCGATCTGTGACCATTTGTTGAATTTGATACCATGCAATTTTCCGGCAGGCCTTAATGCGGCAGTATGGACCCCTGATTATACCTCCACAAACTTCTATCTAACAGTTTTTCTAGAAGGAAAACAAAGCTTTAAATTTTTATTGAGTACATCAACAAACATATCATATTTAACATTAGCACTTATACTTTCGAATTTTGCAAATGAGCAATCAACCTCGCTCAACACATTGAGAAGCTTATTTACACCGGCTACATTTATTGGCTAAAAGTGACTTTCTTGAAAGTCAGAATTTATATGATTTTTCAAGTCAGTTATTTTTATTTTAAATGCTTGATGATCCAGAAGTACAACATCAGAAACTGCAGTTTTAAAATTTAAAATATCCTCAAAATAAAAAAACAAATTGTCAAGGCATGCAGTTTGTCTAGTATTGTCAAATATTTGTTGAGTGAATCCATAATAATTCATCAGATCCATAGAGTTCTGGTTTCTGGTGTTATTCAAGTTGAAATGTATATTAGGATCACCAGTGACAACTGCATACCTTGAACAAGCAGCTAAAATCTCCAAAATTGCACACAAACTCTTAAAAAACAAATTAAGATCACCTTGTGGACGATACACGGCTAAACTTATAAAGTTTCACTACTTATCTCGGCAGCAGAAAATTCACAGGACATTTCAACAGAGTATTTTGTTAATACTTCCCTTGCACAGCCTCCAATGTTATTAACAATAATAATAATAATAATCTTTATTAATTCTTTGAGACATATAAAATAAGATGTATAGGACACGTCAACTTACAAGGTAATCAGAAATCACAAGCATTGAAATATTCATCTACAGTGTAGTAACATTTCTTGATCAACTTCAACTTAGCTACATTTCTAAATTTAATATTCGTTAAGCATTTCATAGCATCAGGCAAATGATTGAAGAGTTTAATACCTTTATATGTTGGTAAAGATTCATATTTGGAAGTTCTGTGAGTAGGAAGTAGCAGCATCTCGGGATTTCTTGTGTTGTATCCATGAAAACTGGACAATTTCACAAGGTTGCTATGGTTTTCCTTTACATACAATAAACTGTTCGATATATATATATATATATATATATACAAGGAACAGTCAGTATCCCATATGACGCGAACAACGGCCTACAGGAGGAACGAGGGTCAAGACCAAACATCATACGCATAATACGTTTTTGCGCCACAGATATCCGACTTACATCAGTGGAGAGGCCCCAGAGCAGTATATTGTAAGATATGTGGCTGTAACATAAGGCATAGTAAACAATTAAAACCGATGCCAAGGGAAGAGGGTTCTTTATTTTTTGCATAGAGCATCAATATGATGACACCATCTCAGGTTTTGATCAATGTGTACCCCCAGGAATTTAACGTGATCCTTAGAGGTGATTGATGAGCTACCAAACTGAACAGTCAATATCCGACTTAAGTTTTTAATGCAAAAAAATATACTGTCGCTTTTCTCAATATTTGCAATCAAAGCATTTTTACGACACCAATCTGTGAAGGACTGCACCAAACTACCACACAATAGAGAGAGTTTCTCCTGACTCTCAGCGGAGACAGCCAATAAAGTATCATCTGCAAATAGCGTCACTCTACTTCCAATAAAGTGATCTAGAAGATTATTTACAAACAGAATAAATAGCAGGGGACCAAGGACCGAACCCTGGGGTACACCTGAACTTATATTAAATGCTTCAGATAACGCATCATGGACCTTAACAATCATAGTCCTACCTGAGATAAAGCTATGGAGCCAATCAAGAAACACGCCTCTGAATCCGAGATTATAATATTTGCTTATAAAATCGAAGGCCAGAACGTCGAATGCTATCGACAGGTCGAAGAACAGACCAGCCACAGAATGTCCTATATCTAGGTTGCTATACACATAATCTACAAGCGAGATGGCCGCCGTTTCCGTTGAGTGACCGGATCTGAAGCTATGTTGGGAATATGTTAGAAGCTTAAATTTATTCAAGTAGTCAACCATTCGACCCATAACAATTTTTTCTATGACCTTAGATAACACGCTTAAAATAGAAATAGGTCGATAGTTCAATATATCATGAATATCTTTTTTTTTTTGAATACGGGAATACAATGGAAGATTTCAAGGATGAGGGAAATCTACCAGATGAGATGAATACATTAATAATATGCGCTAAATGAACAGCAATATGGGCTTTAGCAGCTTTCAACATCTTAGAAGACAACAAATCTACACCGGAACTCTTTTTATTCCCTAGAACACCAATAGCATCTGCAATCTCAATTTCGGTTACTGGATGAAAGTAGAAATTGTGAGTCGTCATTGGGGAGGACGTACAAGATGCAGACTTTGCATCACCATAATACTGTTTTAATTTTAGGTCAGCAATTGTGGAAAAGTGTTTACCAAAAGATTCAGCAATAACTTTTGGGTCAGAACACAACATACCATCCAAATTTAATGAGATTGCACTGTTATAACTAACTTTTCTACCAGTTGCCTCATTTACAATAGACCATATATCCTTGTTTATGTTATTTGAATTTGCCAAAACATTTACATTATAATTGAACCTTGAATGTCTTAACAATAATTTATAATCGAGCTTAGCCTTCTTATACATATTTAATGATTGCATAGGCTTTGAATTAGAATGGAACCAATAAAGGTCTTTTAAATACCTACTAGCCTGTCTGATTTCATTAGTTATCCAAGCATGATTGCGTTTTGTAGTAACCCTACGATCATTTAATGGAAAACATTCATACATAGCAGATTGCAATAATTCAAAAAATGTCTTAAAAATTACATCTATGTCGGAATTAGAATACATATCAGCAAATTCAGTATTTGCAAGCATCAAAGTAATATTATTCAAGGTAAAGTCATTTATAATTCTGACTGAACGCAGTGGTGCTCCATTTACAGGTATATGTAAAGGAGAAGCATTAAGGAAATCTAAAATTATAACCTTGTGGTCGTTGAGATTTGCTTCCACAACATCAACTTTTGTTTGATCAAGATCAGCATTAGTCAGGATATAGTCGAGTTTCGCACTACTTAGTTTACCAGTAGCGTAAACAAATGACCTAGTTGGTAACATTGAAGTAACCCTAAGATTAAAGCAAACAAGTAAATCACTCAGCAGTTTTCAAGTAGTTACTGCTCTTATTGTCCAAATAATTAATATTGATATCACCACACAGAAACAAGACGTGAATTCTTGAACTGCAGTATTGTAGAATATTATATAATTTGTCTGAAAAAATTTGAAAATTGCCTGTAGGAGACCTGTAGCAACTGATGATGCCCAACTTACGATTTGGTAAAGATACTCTTACGCCACACACCTCACAGTGCACTTCCTCCGAGAAACTCGAGATCTCCAACGGTAATATCTGAAGGCTGGATTTTACATAGATTATAGTACTTCCATGCTTTTTAGGTGACCGACAAAAATAGTCGGCCTGTTTATAACTAGGGATTGTCATCATCGAAATATTGTCGTTAAGGCACCAATGTTGCACAACACTTAAAATATCAGGGGATTTTTCACATAAAAATACTGTCAAACAGTCCAGTTCATTAGTTAAACACTGAATGTTTATCTGCAGCAATCTCAATCTGTCATACAATGGTTCACATTCCACTTTCAATTTTTGGGTTCGTGGTTTGTCAATCTGCGTTGATAAAAATTATGCACAGAAGCTTTGTTAGGCCAGACCGATCCATCCACTGCAGCCTGAAATTGGGAACTACGAATTTTAACTTTAAAGGAGGAAAAGCCCTCCGGATATTTGGACTGTAAAGCTTCGCATTTTACATCCGTAAAATTCGCCTGAAAGAAGATCTGCAAATTTTCGACAGTGGTTTCAGGTCTCAAATTTGAAACATGTAGTTGTTTGTATTTTTCAACTCCCACGACTGATGAGGTTCCCGAGAAACTACCCACAACCAGGGCAGGCCTAGGAGTTTTCCGAGTCTGTTTCCGGGAGGCCTGTTTCCATTCGTACTTTCCATGTATGTTAGCATTCTCACTATTTACTACTTTACTTAAGGACAGGTTTTCTTTGGCCAACGAACAGCTTATCCGAGCAGCCGCAATGGCAGTACCTACGTCCGAAGATGTAAACAATCTCCCAGAATTACCACCGCGTGTATTATTTGCCAAGGATTTGTCCACAGGAGCAACCGTAGAAAAAGTATCATGAAACACGTCACCGCCAAGATCTTTCGTTGCCGCAGGCTTATCGGGAACGTTCGGTCTGACGGAATTCGACTTCCCACGACCGCTGTCGCAGGCGCTTAACTTTGTTTCCAGAGTGTTTACCTTTTTTTTAAATTCGTTATCTCTGCGTTCTTCATGCATGCTTCACTTTCTAATATAGCAATTTTATATTTAAGTAATGAAGAATTCTCAAGAAGTATCACATTTTTAGCTTCAAGTTCATCTATTAATTTTATCAGGAGTTCTTCCTGAGTTGACTCACTTGTAACTTTTAGTGTTTTTGGTAATACTTCACTATGGGTAGTTGTTTCAGAATTGAGTTCGTAGGTAAGCGGATTTGCCAATTCTTCGCCACAACACATTTTAACCCTTCCCCCACATCGAGGGTGATAAACTTTAGTGCATAAATTACACTTTAAACCACTTTTTACAACTGTTTGTTTGCACTGACCACATTTATAGATGTAAAATTGAAATCGGACCATATCTGTCCTATTCAAGCCTGCTACTAATTGCGTAGTAATAAATTCAAATTTCCACAGATTGAAAGCTATGCATTGAGCAGTGCCCTGCTTTTTGCACATATGAAGTATATATTTGAAACTAATACCTACTGACCGGAGTTATGAATTTCTGAAATAAATTCAATTTTTCCGGTTTTTCCCCATATTCTCCTAAACTAACGGTCTGATGGAGTCATTTCAACTCTCATTTTCTTTGTGTTTTTATTCTCTACAATTTCTCTAGTGTCGCTATTACGATTACTCTAATAGTTTTAATTATATAAGCAAAAATCTAAAAAAAGCGATTTTTTGCTTAAATTTGTCAACATCTCAATTTTTAATATGAAACTATTCTCCAAATAATGGCGCAGCTGATTTTCTTCTAATAATTTTTACACGTACAAATCTCTGTAGTTTGACCTATAGTTTTATATTGGCTACATCATTTGCATCACTCGCTTCAATTAATTAACATTCAGTCGTTACTTAACTTGACAGCGAAAAACTCTACCAGTCGGTAGTTATACAAAGTAAACTGTAATAATGTTTTTCTACGAGCGGGCAGAAAATTGAATTTTCCACACACATTTTAGTGTGGAAAATTAATTTTCCCGCACCGTGTGGAAAAAATTTTTCGCACCGTGCGGAAATGGAATAGCAGGGGTTTTTTCCGCACTGTCAATGTGACTTTTTACGAATTGAAATGCTTGATTAGTTCTGTTGACTTTCCTCACACTCGTAGAAAAACTATTGTACCTAACACTTGCGGAAAATGTTTTTTCGCACTCGGCTGCTTCACCGAACTCCGCTACGCGTCGTTCGGTTTCCTCGTGTCCTTGCAACATGCACAACCCCAGGAATTAAACAATTTTGATTGGTTCATCAATAAATTGCTGGCGCCGGTATGAGTGAAACCTGATTGCGTACACACGTACGTACAAAACTACACTTTTGTCTTGATACATCAACGTGCATCCAAGAATGTACAATCTATTTAATTTTAAGGCCCCTACACATGACCGTTGATCTCTTAACACATCATCGTGCATCCAAAAACGTGCAACCGATAACGTTAATGTGGATGCAAAAATACCCACGTTTTTGAATGCACAACCCGCGTTGATGTTTTCTGAATCGCTTGAATTTTTGGATGCGCATTTCAACGAAGACGTACACTTGTGAACGTGTGGATGTGATTTAACGTTATATTGATTGTACATTCATGGATGCACGTTGATGTATCAAGAAAAAACTGTAGTTTTGTACGTACGTTTGTACGCAATCAGGTTTTGCGCGTTTTGAATGCACGTTTTTGGATGTATTAATTCATCGACGTCCGTGTGTAGCCCGCATTAAATCGCATCCACACATTCACACCTGTACGTGTTCGTTGGAATGCGCATCCAAAAATTCAAGCGATTTAGAAAACATCAACGCGGGTTGTGCATTCAAAAACGTACGTATTTTTGCATCCACATTAACGTTATTGGTTGCACGTTCTTGGATGCACGTTGATGTGGTAATACCTCAACGCCTGTGTGTAAGGGCCTATTTAGATGCATTTTGAATGGAAGATGATACAAAATGAAAGTTAATTCTAGGTTTATTCGAAGTTTTTCTGGAACCATGTTCACTTACAGGTCAATACATAATTATATTTAACAACATAATATGAATTTAGAAGTGAACTAGTTGAGAATAAATTCTTAATTAAGTAAAGGACACATCTCATGTAGTTATCTGCTTTAAACCACCCACAGACTTTTCATATTCCCTCGGATTTAATTAACAAAAATATTTTTTTTTTATTCTGATCATTTTTCACTTTTTCATTCCATCGAAAAGGTTTTGGAGGCTGGATGACTGTTTTGAAAATTCCAATATAGAATATTTCTCAAAACAAGTTTTCAGAAATTCTGAGGAAAGGGTTTGATATTTTTTCACGTCACTTTACTTTCAAAAAGACTTTTATTATTCAAGAAGGAATTAACTGAAATGAATGACACAAAAATATAAAAATCTATTTCTAGGATATATCTAAATTGAACCTTTCAATATACATAAAATATACCTGAATTAATTGAACAAAATTGTGAAAATCGTATATTATATATATATATATATATATATATATATATATATATATATATATATATATATATATATATATATATATATATATATATAAGAATAATAATATTAATAATAATTTGTATTATTTCCGCAATAATAAGCTATTTGAAAAAGAAAACGACTTTATTGAAGAGTTTACATTTCGTCATGAAATTCATGACTTTCTCAAAACCTTTGATTTATGTCAATACATAATGTGGTAAAATGAGCTCTACGGTGAAATCGTTTTTTAAATTCAGATGGTCTGTTATAACCAAAAGAAGATAAGTGAATATCAATAAAAAGCAGGCAAAAACAATTAAAATATTCGTTTATATAAATAAATATATATATATATATATATATATATATATATATATATATATATATATATATATATATATATTATATATATATATATATATATTATATATATATTTTAT
>JARQZK010001950.1:0-12091 GCA_030704885.1 Cynegetis impunctata | reverse complement strand
ATTACAGAACGGTTACAACACATATCAAATCAACAAGAACATACGCAAACACACAAACATCACCCCACCTCTACCACGTTCCAATCCCACTGACCAAGAATCTACACCTAAATTATTCCTTCCTTACATCAAAGGAGTTAACAGATAAGATCGCAAGATCTCTCAAAAACACAACATCAAAACAATATTCACCACTCCAACAAAAACTCTCCCATCTAATCAGATCCGTCAAGGATAAAATTCCTAACGAAAATCACGGTGTTTATGAGATTCCCTGTTCCAATTGTCCTCGTTCTTATATAGGACAAACGAACCGACGAATTCAGGTCCGTGCCAAGGAACATTCACTTTCAGTAAGACATTCAGATATCACCACCGCCCTATCCCAACATCACACACAAACAGGCCACATTATCGATTTCCCCATACAAGAACTACTTGCTCCCGTCCGATCATTCAAATCCCGAATATTTCGTGAAGCTTGTAGAAATAGAAAAACGTCCAAATTGTTTGAACACCAGAGATGACAGTCACAGACTCCCATCAGCATGGAAGCCGCTTCTCAGTGGTCGCCGTGTCACACCAATCGGAGTGCATCACCCGCACTGAAATACCGTGCGTGAATACCCATTGACGTCAATACTACGTCAATAACTACGTCAATAGAGTACCCGCCCCCTTCGCCTATACATACGGCCACGCGATGATCGACCCCTCAGTTGACTCTGAAGAGTAGGCAGGTTGAGACTTCAGAGTTGACAGGAAGCATTACGGTTGGTGGAGTAGGCAGGTTGAGACCACGCAATCGTATTGTTTCCGATTCCTCCTAATTCGATTCGTGGAGTAGGCAGATTGAGGCCACGTATCTGAATTATTCCCCTTCTAATTCTCCTGAAGATGGCTTCGCAAAAGGAGCCGAAACGTCGAGATTTTTCGCATCTTTTACGCGGTTCATCCCGAGAACCAAGTTTTTCAAATACGTCCGACCGCGGAAATCTTTCTGAACATTTTATACGCCTCTACGGAGAGGAATTTCTTTCAATCACAAAATCCTATTCTTCCCTTTTATCCCGAAAACATCGACTCCTCTGTGACCTCACCTTTCTGAAATCATGTCGTGACCATCGTGTCATTCCCAAATTTCTACAGCTCAAACATCATACTAAATCCCCTTCATAACCCGAATTCTCAATAGAACAAGTTTTGCCCTCCTTAGAGATTCCATTCACACTACAAGATGCAACTAAATCACACTAACGAACTACTTCTCAAAACTTTCCATCACCTTCACTCTTTCCACATCGCATTCCCAATCCTATGGATACTTTTGATCGCCTATCCAACTCACAAGGCACAACATCTTTCCGACCAAAAGACCTTAACCCAGAAAAATAAACTAGCCAAACTCATCAATTCCCAAAAACCACAAAAATCATGCTTCATCTTATACTCCTCCATTGTTCACAATTATTCTGACACCCCAATTCCGAGATCGCAACAAAGCACTCTCGAAAGGGTTTCAACTATTCGCATCACAACACCAAAATCCATCCCCATAGAAACTATCATCTCCCAAACAGAAAGAAGCAATTTCCCATCTACCAACAGATCAAGCAGAAACTGCCAGGCATGACATCGCCAGAATTCTTCGTACAAGTCGGCACCCCCGTCCGAACCTCACTTTTTCTGAGAGGCAATCTCTCAAAGAACTTTACAATGACCAAAATATAGTCGTCCTCCCAGCCGATAAAGGCAATGCCACTGTCATTCTTAAGCAACTTCTTCTTACCAGTCGATAAAATGTCCAATCTTCTTGACACCCCCGACTATAAGCGTATTCCTCATGACCCGACAACATACCTGGAGAAAACCACAAAATCTCGTATCAACCAATCGAATCTGCCACCTGAAATAAAAAAGTCTCTAATCCCAAGAGAAAAATCTTCAGAGAACTCCTCGAATTTATGGTCTACGCCAAAGTTCACAAGCCTAATATTCCACTTCGACCCATTGTCAGCGCTTACAATTGTCCAACACATCCCTCTTCGCGAAATATCTCGCCAAAAACCCTTCAACCCCTTGCCGAACAAACCCAGTCATACGTAAAAAACTCTTTTCACTTCATAGAACTCCTAAAAAAGTATTGATATTACCCCATCTGATCTCCTTGTTAGTTTTGATATTGTCTGCCTTATTTACAAATATCCCCATCGAAGAAACACTTTCTCATCCTAGACAGAAACATGAAAATATCTGCCAGACAACCTATCCTGATCAAACACTGCATGGCCAACACTTACTTTATCTTTCACGGCAATTTCTTCAGACAAATTAAGGGAGCCCCAATGGGATCCCCTCTCTCCGCCCGTCATAGCCAACATTTTCATGGAACATTTCGAAACCAAGCTCTCTCGTCATTCGACCTTAAACCATCATGCTGGCTACGTTATGTAGACGATGTCTTTGGCGATCTGGCCCATGGCGGAGACTCGTTGCTCCACTTCTTGAATCATTTGAATGGCATACATCCAAGTATCCAATTCACAATGGAAGTGAAATACGATGGGTCTCTGTCATTCCTCGATGTCATGGTCAAAAAACATCCATCCCAAGGCTTCTTCTATTCAGTTTATCGTAAACCCACCCATACAAACCGTTATCTGAAAGCCCAGTCTCACCATCATCCCTCTCAACTTAACTCTGTAGTTAATACCCTAATCTACCGCTCCATTCGACTATCTGACGATGAACACCGTGAATCAGAACTCAAGACTCTAAAACATATATTATTACAGAACGGTTACAACATATATCAAATCAACAAGAACATACGCAAACACACAAACATCACCCCACCTCTACCACGTTCCAATCCCACTGACCAAGAATCTACACCTAAATTATTCCTGTCCTTACATCAAGGAGTAACAGATAAGATTCGCAAGATCTCTCAAAAACACAAACATCAAAAACAATATTCACCACCCAACAAAAACTCTCCCATCTAATCAGATCCGTCAAGAGATAAAATTCCTAACGAAAATCACGGTGTTTATGAGATTCCCTGTTCCAATTGTCCTCGTTCTTATATAGGACAACGAACCGACGAATTCAGGTCCGCTGCCAAGGAACATTCACTTTCAGTAAGACATTCAGATATCAACCAACGCCCTTTCCCAACATCACACCCAAACAGGCCCACATTATCGATTTCCCAATACAAGAACTATTGCTCCCGTCCGATCATTCAATCCCGAATATTTCGTGAAGCTGTAGAAATAGAAAAACGTCCAAATTGTTTGAACACCAGAGATGACAGTCACAGACTCCCATCAGCATGGAAGCCGCTTCTCAGTGGTCGCCTGTGTCACACCCAATCGGAGTGCATCCCGCACTGATACCGTGCGTGAATACCCCATTGACGTCAATACTACTACGTCAATAACTACGTCAATAGAGTACCGCGCCCCCTTCCCTATAAATACTGCCACGCGCCGTTCGGCCCGTCAGTGGACTCTGAAGAGTAGGCAGGTTGAGACTTCAGAGTTGACAGGAAGCAGTACGGTTGGTGGAGTAGGCAGTTTGAGACCACGCAATCGTATTATTTCCGATTCCTCCTAATTCGATTCGTGGAGTAGGCAGATTGAGGCCACGTATCTGAATTATTTTCCCTTGTAATTCTCCTGAAGATGGCTTCGCAAAAGGAGCCGAAACGTCGAGATTTTTCAAATCTTTTACGCGGTTCATCCCGAGAACCAAGTTTTTCATATATATATATATATATATATATATATATTTTTTTATATATTTATTATATATATTTAAATATATATTTATATATATATATATATATATATATATATATATATATATATATATATATATATATTATATATATATATATAGATATATATATTTATATATATCAGGAGCGGCTATTCGAAAACGGCTATGGAGGCTAAGTCGCCTTCTCAATATTATGTGTATCACTTCTATACTATATTAAATAGTCAGCATTCAGCATATTCATATTAATCAAAATCATATTATTTTATGCACCTACATTTCTTTCAACCTACATTATATAATATAATTTATTAATTACGATAGAAGGTATTTACATTTTCTGCTTACTGCATTTCATTAATTTCAAAATTTCATATGAACAGTGGCAACGCTGCAGAGGCTTAAAAAGGTATATTCATATTATATATATATATATATATATATATATATATTTTTCCAACCTATATATATATATATATATATATATATATATATATATATATATATATATATATATATATATATATTGTAACCAACCTCCCTTTTTAAACAAATATGAGCATAACATATAAGATAAATAAGGAACACTGAAACACTTGACTTGTCAGTCATCGATAAAATTTTAAAGATAAATAAAATTAAGAAAAGTTAAAATCGGTAAAGGTAAATCAAAAAAATTATCAGCATATCTGTATTCGTTGAGAAGGTACGAGTTCTCATAACCTCAAGATACACTGAGTGTCTACACAATAGATAAAGATAAGATAAGATATGTATGTCGACACACCAGCAAAGATAAACCTCAACGAAATACAAGACTGAAAGATAATTGAAAGAGAAAACTGAGAGATAATTGAAAGAAAAAAGTGTCTATAATAAGACAAGTCAAAATCAAAAAAAATACATAGCTTGACTATGAATATTAAAAATATTTAAAACGATAGCAATAAAAAAAACACGAAAAATTATCAACCCCCAATTTCTGACTATGGGTTATCAAGATTAGAAAATTCAACATTGAAAATATAAATCACAATAAAGAAAAAACAGATATTAATAGGTTTTCAACCTGGCATCTCATGAATAAAAATGTTAGTATATATCTAATGAATAAAAATATAATGTCGACTAACTCAAAAAGAAAACTTTAATTTAATTATTCAACAAATTTTGAAATCTAACTTGAAAAATAAAAATAAAGTAAAAATTCAATATATAAAACTATTATATAATCGATAAAAACAATTCTCTAAGTATTGACATACAGTTAAATTTAAAGGTAAGATAAATATGTCAGTGTATTTCAGCAAAAGATACACTTAACAACTAAATTAACAAAAAAAAACATATTCATATAAAGTTAATCAAAAGTAGTCAAATCAGTTAACTTCACAGTCAGTTAATCAGTTCATTCATGAGTTACTACCAGTTACTAGACAAATTTTTGTTCCAAAAAAATTAAAATTAAAATTTAGTATCTCGATGTAATAGACTTCAAATAATGTATCCACCCAACCAAGTAATATCTGTTCAATTTCAGTTAGAGAAAATATTAAACTTCTGATCATGGATTCAATAGATGCTTTGTTCAGATATTATCCCACGTTCATTCCTTCTACATATGAATCAATAAACAAAAACTAAAGGAAGCGATAAAGGTAATAGGAGAAAGGAAAATAGGTAATAGAAAAGATAATAGGTAATAGGAAATATAATAGGGCGCTAGCAAGAGGTTAACTTACAAAGATAAAAAAGAAAAATAAAGTTTAGTGTACAGTACCAAAGAAACTGAATCTTTAAAATTCATAACTCTATAAACTCCAAAGTATATTAGCAGCTACACACTGATTTATAATTAGATATTGCATAGCGTAAATAAACTTCAGTTAATTAATAGAGAGCCATATATACTAAAAGTTATTAGTAAACTCAAAAACCTATTTCGTATATAGGTACGAAATAGTATAAGGTAAAGATAAGATATATAGGTACTAAATAGTACAAAATAAAGATAAGTTAGGATATATAAGTATATTAGATAGTTGTTACTAAAATTTGGGGTAAATTGTTGTACACTAAACAAAAACCAAAGGAAACGATAATAGAAAAAATTTTTGGTGTACATCATTGCATCGGAAAAAGAAACAAAAGGAACTAAAAAAGAATAAAGTAATTCCAAGCAGCCACCTCATTTATTCCACACTCACCACCATTCATCAACATTCACCCACACTCCTCCTCATTCACCATCATTCATCCCCTTAGCGTACTGGAAAGACAGAATCCTATGATTTAAAAATTAATAGCTGAATCTATAAAAGATCCACTAATTTAATAAATTTCTGAAGTACATCGAGAGCTACACCCTGATTTATACTAAGAAATGCATAGCACTATAAACTTCAGAAAGGTGATAGGCAACCAGATATATACAGGTCTCTCGTTAAGCCAAACATTATTGCCTCGACTACAAGATAAAGATACAAAGATAAGCTAAGTCGAGCAAGAAAAAGATACAAGATAATTAACGAGAGAACAACAAAAATAAACCTAATAGTTTTTACACCAAAAACGAAAACTAAAAAAGCGACATAAGGTAAAACATAAAGAATAATAAAATTAAGGAATGAATTTATACGATTATAACTAAAGCAAGGAAACTTCGGTTAGCCCTTTCTTGTGAGAGAACTACCCTTAACGTTTTGTAATTTCTATCTACAAGTTCACTAACCTTTGTCTCTAACAGAATTGATACTTCATAAGTTAGTTCATGAGCTATAAGGAAGCTAGGGTTAACGACATATTGAAATAATCAGAGTATTAAAGTCAAAAGAAAAGTTATACGACAAAGATTAGGTATTTAAAACATCAAAGAAAGAGTCTAAGTAAATTCAAGTGAAAAATAAAAAGGGATAAATCAAAATTTAGAAAAAGAAAATGTTAACCAAGAAATTGAGTTAACGAAGGCAATTCACTAACTATAAACTCATGCACAAGTTATTACCACTGAGAACCAACCAGAACAGAAAAGTTAAATTCTAGAAAATTAGGCCCTTTACGTTGGTCGCCAATTATGTAAGAGCCCCACACGTTGGAGCGCCAATTATGTAACCAACCTCCCTTTTTAACAGATATTTATGCCCTGGCTAGCAGGGAGATTGGTTAACATATAAGGGTTCTGGGTTGTTTTCAGTGATAATAACAAGAATAAAATGTAGGTATTTACTATCCTCCTTTTTACATATAGAGACTTATCTTGTTGTTTTTATTAGTATCGACTTTCGAGATTCCTCTTTACTCTTGACTTCTGCCCTGGTTCAGCTTCCAGTGTGAATATCAGCCCCAGATAACGTGGATTTTTTGTTCCAGATAACTTGGATTCTTTTTGAACTCCAAACAAGGTAGATTTCAGCTCTACCTAAGGTTAAACTCCAGACCAAGTGGATTTTAATTCCAGACCAAGTGGCGTCTATCAGACGCCACAGATACTCAATAAATTTTACTAAAATTTAACAAACTTTCAATTTATATTGAATATAATTCTAATAATTAACGATGTTATTTATTCGACAACCAATGGCTAAAAAAAAGATATTGTACCTCTTAATTCGAAACCATATCGAGATGTTCGTAACACGCATGTCATCCAGAACTGCGCGATTCTGTGAAGCACGGCATTTTGATTTAATAGTCAGTGGCGGCGGTTAAGCAAGGAATTGACATGTTAATATATATATATATATATATATATATATATATATATATATATATATATATATATATATATATATATATATATATATATTTATATATATAATTATTTATTCGAATTGTTGTTGCCTGTGAACTATTTCTAATCTCTTGATAATTATTAGCAATAACAGGATTGTTGAATCTTAAAAACTCGATTTTATTAAAAGTTGACGTTTCGCCACGACATTCGTGGCTTTGTCAAAAAGTTTTGATAAAGCCACGAATGTCGTGGCGAAAAGTCAACTTTTAATAAATCGAGTTTTTTTAGATTCAACAGCCTGTTATTGCTAAAAATTATCAAGAGATTATATATATATGTATATATATATATATATATATATATATATATATATATATATATATATATATATATATATATATATCTGGTGTTCATTGTTTGAACACCAGAGATGACAGTCACAGACTCCCATCAGCATGGAAGCCGCTTCTCAGCGATCGCCGTGTCACACCCAATCGGAGTGCATCCCGCACTGGTACCGTGCGTGAATACCAATATTTTTCAAACGATCCTGGCTCATTGAATTTCGTAAATAAGTTTTAATTCTCTTAAGAGTGGAAAACGAGCGCTCTACGGAAGCCGATGTCACCGGGATAGAATTAATTAGACATAAGAGTTTATAAACTTGGGGTGAATCTTGATTTAAATCATTATCAAAAAGGTATATAATAGTCCTCACATGATTTTCATTTTGCCCCAAAATTTCATTGTCATTATAAACAACACACAGTTCACTTTTTCAAAAAAAGTGTATTTTTGACATAAATTTTCCAAAAGACTATCTGGAAAATTAGCCAAAAATCCGGTTAACAAATTTTTATTGAGTAAGTCGAAGAAATGCAGTTCTTCCAATTCAGAGAACCTTATTTCTATTTGACCCTTAAGATTATCCAAAATTTCATAAAATATTTGCTTATAGTGAAGCTCCATATCTGCGTAACTAAATTTCTTTCATTTTGGGCTAAATTGAGTCGTATCATCAGTAGTTTGAAATACAGAAAATAGTTTTTTAAAGTAAACTTCTGCACGAAATTCTGAAATTTTTTCCAAAAGAAACTTGAGCCGATTTCGTGAGTAAATTACATCTGAAAACTTGTGCTGTAAGATTTGAAAATCTATATCTGTTTGTTCAAAAATTAATTTAAAGATGTTTAAAAATTATATAAATTCCTCATCTTGTAAGTAAGGTATTAATCCGCGTGCGATATTTAAAGTTACTTTATCGGTGAAAAATTCCTCACTTTCAACCATAGAATTAAATCCTCAAATCCTAAGCGGCCCCAAACAGAGACATTTTCCCTAGTAAAAAGTAAACACTGCCAACAAAATAATTTATTTTTTACCTGTGATCTGGTTAGGCCCATAATTTCTGATATTAAAATCGCGATTTTGTTGTCTGTTACGCTGCACCAAATTGTTTAATTCAGGGGTAGGTCGCAATGTTTTTATCGAAACTTTATCCTCATAACTCAGTGCACTAAAGTTATGGGATAACAAATATTCCACTAAGTCACCATTGAAATTTTTGAAATTAACTTCAGTAACCAAACTCATTTTAAAACAATACGCGAGCAATATAAGTAAACAAGTTGTTTTCGGCCATTAGTCACTACGATTACACTACGATTAAATTAATGCTTTCCAACGAATTCACTCGATTTTACCCGAAATTATATAGTTGTGATTGGTCGACATTGTATGAGACTCAGGCTCCATCGGTGTTGCCATTTACATGTGTTTTGCTTTTCTATTGCAATGAAGTATTCATTGGCAGTATTCGCACCGTTGTTTGCTTTTCTGTGGCAGGCATAATGAAAGTTGAGAATATACCTTTTTAAGCCTCCGCAGCGTTGCCACAAATCTTGAAATGAATGAAATACAGTAAATGTAAATACCATTATATAATGTATGTTGAACGAAAGGTAGGTGCATGAAATAATATGATTTTGATTAATATGAATATGCTGAATGCTGACTATTCAATATAATATATTAGTGATACACGGAATATTATTGAGGAGGAGGCTTAGCCTCCTTAGCTGCTTCTGAATAGCCGCCCCTGATATATATATATATATATATAAATATATATATATATATATATTATATATATATATATATATTATATATATATTTATATATATATATTATATATTATATATGTATATATATGTTATATATATATATATATATATATATATATATATATATATATATATATATATATATACAGGATGTTACCTAATTGAATGTTAATATTTATGAGGGTGATTTTTGGGCCCATTTTAAGAAAAAAACTTCATATGAACATATGTCCTAAACGTCTTACCATTTGAGATACATGGTGGTAAAGATTTCAAAAATAAATAATTTATTATTAATATCTACAAAACCACTTCAGATATTCTAATTAAATTTGTCATACATATACTATGAATCAAAGAGCATTTTTCAATGTATCACTTTTTTTTTAATTTCCACCAGTGGCGTTCATACGTAATTTGACCTGCCTATTTTGGCAGACATTGATGGTACGTCAAAAATTTTTCGTGAAATGAAAATTATTTTTGAAACTCCCAATCATTTCTCACTAAAGTTGATCACTTGACTTCTTTCTATCCGATGCACGGTTTTCGCATAAAAAAATAAAAACCGTTTCTCTGCATGATCATAATACATACAAATGACAATATGACCATGCAGAGATATACGTAGATTTTATTTTTTCAGATGAAACCCGTGTATCGGACTGAAAAAATTCAGGACATCAAATTTGCTCATAATTGAATTTAGATTTTTATTTTAAGAAAAGTCAGTACAGCCACTGACTGTAGATATTAATGATAAATTATTTATTTTTGAAAATTTTACCAGCCTGTATCTCAAAAAGTGAGACGTTTAGAACATATGTTCATATGAAATTTTTTTCTTCGTGGGCCCAAAAATCACCCCCATAAATATTGACATTCAATTAGGGAACACCTTATATATATATATATATATATATAATTACTATATATATATGTATGTATAATATATATTAAATGTATATATATATATTATAATATATTATGTATATATAATATACATGTATATAAAATATAATTATATATATATATATTTATTTATAATATATATTATATATAATGTATAATATAATATATAATGTTATATAATTATATAATGTAATATAATATAACATGTATATATATTATATATATATAATATATATATATATATTATATATATTATATATATATATTAATTGAATTGGCTTCGCTTTGGTGGAAAAAATTCATATTTATAGACTTTATGAAGAAATAAAGCCTTACTTTTAACAGGTTGGATAAAAGTCTATTAAGTAATCGCGTTTGTCATAACATTGACTCATCTCTACTAAACTATGTATTACAAACATCTATTTAATACGAAAATTGAATTATAACAGGGAGGGGTTCTAGAGTACTAAAATAAAAATAAGCAAAATTCATTCAGAGTTAATAGTAGGTACATGACAGATTAAGGAGATGAGAAGGGTTTACTTCAATCTGTCGGTTAAGTAGGCTTTCCCGGGATTTTTATTTTATTGATTATAGGGATTCCCCCAACATTTGGTTTTATGGAACTATATTCTAATGTTAATATATTAAATAGTGATTAAGGTATGATTTTCTTGCATGAGAAAAACGCATAATTAGAGTCAGTTATGCTTTTAATATACTACCGTTATGTTTAGTCACTCCAAAATAGGAAAATCAGAGGGGAATAAAATACTAGTTCCAATTTTTCAAAATGTGAGGAGGGGGTTTCCTGAACAAGGGAAAATAAAGTCCCTCCAAATCCCGGTGCCGCAGAGGGGGAAGGGGGGTTTTAAATGTTCCATTTTTCAGTTTTCGCTTTATTAACTTGAAAAGGTGCGTTGGAGTGGTCACAAAATCAAACTATTTTAAATTGCTTACAAAAATTTGTATATACATTTTTTCGAACAACTGAAAAACCTTTGGTGGGCCACGGCTGTTATGGTGGGGGTTAAATAAAAAAAATTTTCATCACGTTTTTTCGTTTTTTTGTCATTTTAGATATCACTGTTAATTCTAGCGTGAAGAACATTATATAAAAATTTACTTAAAAACCCCTCGATATAATATCCACGTTTAATTTATAATAACGAATAGCAATTTACAGCACTTTTTGAGAAATTCAACGAAAAATCTTGATTTCCCAATTAAAATAAATAATAGTTTGATTCCATTTGATGGCTCCATTTCTTGCATATGTTTATATATTGGGGTTCACACAAATTTATAAGATCTCATATATTATATATTATTTTATCTATAGATAAATATTTGTAAACTGGTGTGGTACAGGTAAATTAAAAAATTTCTTAAAGGCTAATTCAAAAGAATTCAATTTTATGCACACCCCAAAATATTGAAATAGACACAACTAAAATGGAATTATTATTATATTATTGTTTCAATGATTAAAATTGATTAGTTTCGTCGACAATATCCTCGTCGATGTCTTCCA
>JARQZK010001949.1:0-12117 GCA_030704885.1 Cynegetis impunctata | reverse complement strand
ATTCAGAGAACTTACGAGTTATTTTAATACTATTATGTCATAATAAATCAAACAATCACAATCAATGAAAAACATACTAGTCGACCATGGTCAATTTCATACAATTACATAAAGTGAAACAAAGGAAAATTCTTTAATAATTTAAAAAATTATCAAACAACTTTCCCAAGGAAGCTGGTTATACGTATTCAGCAACGCAAAATCTGCATTCACAATCGAACGGTGAATTATAGAAATTGTCAAGTCACCCGACTCAAAATCTGCATCAGCTGTTTCGATCTCTTATTATATCTGCATCAGTGCAGCTTATTTGACTCGGAGTGAATTAACAAATCTTAAATTGTTCCCCAATACAAATCGTGGTCAGTAACACTTGGTCGGATAACAATCCAGAGCGCCATCCCACCAAAGATATTGGAAACAACAATTCACCGCTTAGACTGAAAATGCAGAAATCGTCGCTCGAAACACGTACCTCCTCTGATATGAAGATATCTACTCTACAACAGTGGTCTATCATGATTCCAAGGCCACAATAACATAGTGATTTAAAACCTTTGGATATACCCACGAGAGCGCGCTCCGAATATTCTAGTCGCTTAATACGCAAAATACAACAATCAAATCATGAAAAACATACTAGTCGACCATGGTCAATCAATTTAAATCACTATGTTAGTGTGCCTTGGAATCATATACACCACTGTTCGTAGAGAGTCATTATCTTTCATATTCATGGCATGAAAGGTACGTGTTTCGAGCGAGCGCCCAATTTTCTGCGATTCTCAGTCATAACCAGGTGAATTGTTGTTTTAGCAATATCTCTTGGTTGGGACGGCTCTCTGGATTGTTTATCCGACCAAGTGTTTAACTGACCACGATTTGTATTGGGGAACAATTAGAGATTTGTTAATTCACTCCGAGTCAAATAAGCTGCACTGATGAGATCTAATAAGATCGAAACAGCTGTATGCAGATTTTGAGTCGGGGTGACTTGACAATTTCTATAATTCACCGTTCGATTGTGAATGCAGATTTTGCGTTGCTGAATACGTATAACCAGCTTCCTTGGAAAGTTGTTTGATAATTTTTTAAATTATTAAAGAATTTTCCTTGTTCACTTTATGTAATGTAATAAATAAAATACTGATTTATATGCTAATAACTTCCTTTGACTTTGTAAAGGTTATGCAAGCCATGGAAACAGCGACTGCCTTTATTCGGGATTAAGACTAGATTTGTTATGAAAGAAAGCATCATGTTTTTAGAATCAACAATTCTAGTTTTGACTTTCATCCTGAATTTCTGGGAATATCTGATAGATGCACTTTTCAGAAAGTAGTTTTCATTACGTAGTAATAAGTTGGAATTCTGTTAGATTCAAGTAAATCAGATATTCGCCCGTCAAGATGGGACGAAATCATGCTTTAGCGATTTCGTTTCGAACAATCGTAACAAAATCCCTAAATTAATGTAATATTTTACGTCTAGTGTACTGAACCTTGTGATAACAAGTGTGTAATGTTTAAAGCTACATTTTCAATCAATACGCGGGCCGAGTGTGAAGTTGCACTCGCACGGATTTTAAATTGTCCATTTTCAATGAAGCCTGACACCATTCCGGTCTGGTTCGCGGCTGCGTGTATCTTCTATTTTGGTATATAATGTATTAGTAAAGGCTCATTTTCACGGTGATAGTTTCTGCGATAGTTACCGTCGTGACAGCAACTATCGCAACATCTATATACTATAACCATATAAATTACTTGATAGTTCGCGACACCAATCTCGCACTATCTCGTCGTGCTAGATAGTTTAAAGTACTCTCGCGATAGTTCCGGAAACTTTCTCTCCTACTGTCGCCCTGAATAAAATTCAAAACAGTGAAGGCTCATTTTCACGGTGATGGTACTTTCATGACAGTACTCTCATGATAATCGCCTCGATAGTGGTGTCATGAAAGTGTGATGTCTACACGTAAAGATTATTGTGATAGGAGCAATAACTAGTAATATTGGTTGGTGAATTTATTTTAAAAAAAATTAGGAAAGCGAGAAAAGCTAAGCAAATATGGGTGAGAAAGTGGATCCAAAGAAGAAATATACTTGGCGCTTCCTAAACACTAATGAGGGAACTTGTCGTGTTGCTTTTTTGCCACAAATATGAAAATCTTTGATATTCCTCTAAAAATTTCAGTGTATCAAATCGTTCTCCCATTTTGCAAGAATTTGTTGCAAATTTAACAAAACGATTGAACACGTGTTGTCAAGGAGGGAAAAGCGCTATCGCAGCGCGCGTATTCACGGCGATAGTAGGCGCGAAAGTTACCGAACTATCGCGAGAGTACTTTCAACTATCTAGCCTATTGGCCTAGCTCGACGAGATAGTGCGAGAGTGGTGTCGCGGTCGCGACAGTGCGATAGTAACTATCAAGTAATTTATATGGTGATAGTTCCTGTGATAGTTGCTGTGTCACGACGGTAACTATCGCAGAAACTATCATCGTGAAAATGAGCCATTAAGGCGTATTCAATCGTTTTGATAAATAACTATGCAACAAATTCGTGCAGAATTATTGATATAAAATGGGGGAACGTTTTGATAAACTGAATTTTTTAGGGGAATACCAAAGGTTCCCATGTTTACACTTTATCAAATAATGTATGAAACATTCCCTCGTTCATGCGTAAATAATTGAAAAAACTTCTTGGATCTTCCACGGCAAGGTCCCTTATTAGTGTTTGGGAATAGAGATTCATCAAGTCAAGTAGCTTGATATTTTAACAAACTACTTGCGTTGACTTGAAAATCAAGCTCGTGACAATTTACATACTTGACTTGACTTGATTTGAGATATTTATTACTTGACTTGAAATGAAGCTACTTGATATTACTTGATCTTGATTCGCACGGCGTATATATCTGCAAGCTCGATCGCGCTTAGACAAAATACGGGGGTTCTCTGAGCTGACTGCATCAATCGCGCAGTCTTGCTTATTATGCATACATACACGCCCTAGGTGAATGGTAGTTTTGTCCAAGTATGTGACTTGTTAAGTTGTTACATCACAAAATTACATAAGTGTTTAAACCTGTGCCCTGCAAAAGAAAAAAATGAGTAATTGATCGGAAATAATGGAATCAGAGACCAGCGAATCAGAATATGTGTTAGAGGAAAATACTTCTCAATCCGAAGATCATGAACTTGTGCACGAGCCGGCACACAAAAAAACTAAGACTAATGGAAAGAAAAAAGTCACAGATTATTTCACCGTTGAACAAGATCCGAAGAGTACGAAAAAGACTGATAAGCAAGGGAAATGCACGCTTTCCACAACGAAACCCACCGCACTAAAAATGAAAAATTGTGGAACATCTGCAAAAACGGCATTGAAAAGGCATAAAAAAATTCGATTTCGAAAAATTTTGCACTATCTGAATTTAACAATGGCTATGCCAAATTTGATGTCATAACAAGATGGAATTCAACTTCGGATATGCTGCGATGGGGCCTCAATATGAGAAAGTCTATAAACATTCTTTGTGATATGAAATATCACAAACAGAAAATATGAAAACTTTGAAGCCTACAGACACGGAGTGGTCGATAATAGATCGAGTTTGTAAGTATCTGAACAATTTCAAGACAAAACTGCTAAAAATCAAGTAGCTTGATAGAAGTACTTGATTTTTCAAGTACTTGATTTTTCAAGTACTTGATAAATAAATACTTGACTTGACATTAAAAACTACTACTTGACTTGAACTTGACTTGATAATCTAGTCAAGTCAAGTAGCTTGAATATCAAGTCAAGCCGTGAATCTCTATTTGGGGAGCGCAAAACATATTTCTTATTTGTATCCACTTTCTCACCCATATTTTCTTAGCTTTTCTGTCTTTCCTACATTTTTTGAAATAATTTCACCAACAGCGCAAAGTAGCTCAGTGCCCGCCGTATAACTAGTTATTACTATCACAATAATCTTTTATTGAGTTGACTATCATGAGAGCACTGTCATGAAAGTACTATCACCGAGAAAATGAGCCTTAAAGGCTCATTAGGGTATTGGACATTGAGTTTTTCATTGAAAAAATTCATCCGGCCCCGCAACATGTGTGCATCAGATCGATCCGACCCCGCAACTTGAAACATCGGATGTGTACATCGGGCCTAATGTGATGTTTTCTGAAATCACTTGAATTTTTGGATGCGCATTCCAATGAAGACGTGCAGGTGTCAACGTGTGGAGGCGATTTGCCGTGGTGTGTGCGTTTTTAAAGCAGTAGCGGCGGTTAAGTTTATCAAATAATTTGTTACTGTAGTAGGTATTTCAAATAATAAGTTAATTATTTAATAAATTCGTATATTATTTACTGGAAATGTTTGCAGATAATTTTATCATTATGTCTGACTATAGAACAATGTTTCGGAAATTTGTGGAGTTGTACTGGTTGTTGCAGACAAAATCAAAACACTATTTAGACCGAACTGAAGAAAATGAAGCATACAAAATATTGACAAAGAAACTGCAAATCATTCAACCAAAAGATACATACAAACAGTACTATCGTCGCTAAAATCAAAAGTCTTCGTGGTGGGGTTCGGAGATAAAATGAAAAGTTTTGATCTCGAAAAGAAGTGGTACGGTGAGGCTTTCGGAGATATTAAAGTAGTAAATTTTAAATATTGGTAATTTCTTCCAGTCGCTTAATATCTGAGCAATGCAGTTAATCGTTCGTGTGCAGTTATTGCCGGTATAATCGCTGTGTCTTGACGTTTTATTAATGGAGTAACCGTGTCCAAGAGTTACGAATAGGTTTCTTCGTCCATCCTTATCTAGTTAACAGGTCAATGTGTGAAAACTTTTGTCGTTTTAGAAGCCAACCTTTAGTCCAGATTCGGAGACGATTTTTTTTTCTTTTTTTTTCAAGTGCATGGGTACAGTACGCCACTGCAACTAGAACTAAACATTCCTCTTTCTCAGACATCTTGACAAACAGTTTGGCACTTACGTGTGTACGCAATCAGGCTGCACGTCGATGTATTAAGAAAGACATCGATGTCCGTGTATAGCTCGCCAAATGTAGCTTTACAGTTGTCAAACGTCCAGTTAATTAAAATTTCGGCTCTCTGCGACCTTATCAAGAATTATTTTTTAGGGTTCCGTACCCAAATGGTAACAACGGAACCATATTACTAAGACTTCGCTGTCTGTCCGTCTGTCTGTCACCAGGTTGTATCTCAAGAACCGCGATAGCTAGACAGTTGAAAATTTCACAAATTATGTATTTCTGTTGCCGCTATAACAACAAATACTTAAAACAAAATATTGTATTGTTTGTTGTAACAGTTGTATTCTTACTTTAATGATAACTAATGAAATTAAAGAAAAATGAATATTTAACCCTCCGTGACTAACATACGTTCGTAGTACACTGTAGCTAACATCGGTCTGAGACCAATTTCAATTAAACGTTGATAATTGTTTCATAATGTGCAATATTTTTATTATTATTTTAGATTTGGATTAAGTAAAAACTCGTTGACAATTTTTGATAGTTTTATATTTTATTTATAACTTCAGTCCTATAATAAACATAAAAAATTTAATTTCCTCAATTAAAAATCTTAAAAATTTTCATTGAAGAAATAAAAAGAAGAATAAAATTCTGAAATGAATAAACAAGAACAGATAACTCTATAAGTATATACTTAATAATAATAGTAAAGTTCCAAGAACATAAAGGCAACCGTTAAATGAAAAAACAAGATTGAATCAAGTATTCATTTGCAAGCTGCATTCTGAGCACAGTGGAATAAGATGTTCCAGGCACATGAATTTATAGCAGAAAAGACAGCTATACTTTGTTTTTCTGTTGTTTTTAGATGCATCATTTCAAAATCACCATCTTCCAGGCTATCATCACTATCTTCTGCGGCTTCATTTTCTGATTCATCGATCGATTCTTGCCATAGGCGTTCTAGTCTTTCTTACTCCCTTTCATAACTCCAATCAGCCATTCTGTTGAGCAAAATGTTCTATTTAGTCTTTTTAAACAAAACGGATACCAAATATATATTAAGACGCCTGTTTCATAATAAAAAAAGAATATTGACTTACTTACTATTTTCAGAAAATCACTTTCACACCTACTAACATCGGTCCACAAGACCAAAAGTGATAGTAACTCAACACAAACGCGTCATGAACGACTGTCGTAGTACCACTGAGTGTAAGGTGATGAAATAGGAAACTACTGAAACGCGCAGCATCATAAGTTGGCGCGGTATCGTTTTAGCGAAGAAAATTGAAGATGTCGGTTTCACAGACCGTATGTTAGTTACGGAGGGTTAAGGAGGGGTCCCATGCCATGATATCAATAAAAGGTAACAGGTAGGCACTTGAAATATTCACAAAATACTAACTTGTATATTTACTTTAATAATAAATAATAATATAAATATTTAAGGGGGGCATAGTCAATGGTACGGAACCCTTCGTGCGCGAGTCTTATTTGCACTTGGCCGATTTTTATTACTGCATTTGTAATTTCGTCATTATTGTTTAGAAGTTTTAAGAAATATGAATTCATGTTATTCAGTAGCTCACAGCTAAAGTATTATACAGGGTGATTCATGTTCGATGGTACCTTAGACGTTTACAGAAAACGAGATATAGTATACTTCTAAAAATTTGGTTTCTTGATTAATTGACTCCGCTTTATCGATATTTTCAGCGAAAAGTAGCAATAACATTGATATTTCAAATGAGAAATTTTGTATATTATTGCACTTTTCGATGCGCTATTACTTTTCGAATATTTTTGTATTATATGTAGGTACTTCCCAACACCTATCTTTAGCGGTTTCGATAAAATTAATTATATTTCTTATTTTTTCATTCTTAACTTAGCTCCAATTGAATATTTGTTACTACAGTATTTGGATTCGTGGAAAGCTTAAATTTTGGAATTAATTTACCGATGTGCTATGTATTAGTTACATGTGAAAGAAATTTCATTGTGTATTTTTGACATAAATTTTCCAAAAGGTTATCTGGAAAATTAGCCGAAAATCCGGTAAACAAATTTTTATTGAGTAAGTCGAAGAAACGCAGTTCTTTCAAATCAGAGAACCTTATTTCTATTTGACCCCTAATAGTATCCAAAATTTCATAAAATATTTGCTTATAGTGAAGCTCCATATCTGCGTAACTGAATTTCTTTCGTTTTGGGCTAAATTGAGTCGTATCATCAGTAGTTTGAAATACAGAAAATAGTTTTTTAAAATAAACTTCTGCACGAAATTTTGAAATTTTTTCCAAAAGAAACTTGATCCGATTTCGTGAGTAAATTACATCTGAAAACTTGTGCTGTAAGATTTGAAAAACTATTTCTGTTGTTCAAAAATTAATTTAAAGATGTTTAAAAAATATATAAATTCCTTATCTTGTAAGTAATATATTAATCCGCATGCGGTATTGAAAGTTACTTTATCGGTGAAAAATTCCTCACTTTCAACTATAGAATTAAATCGTCAAATCCTAAGCGGCCCCAAACAGAGACATTTTCCCTAGTAAAAAGTAAACACTGCCAACAAAATAATTTATTTTTTATCTGTGATCCGGTTAGGCAAGGATGTCTCTCATAATTTCTTGTATTAAAACCGCGGTTTTGTTGTCTGTTACGCTGCACCAAATTGTTTAATTCAGGGGTAGGTCGCAATGTTTTTATCAAAACTTCATCCTCATAACTTAGTGCACTAAAGTTATGGGATAACAAATATTCCACTAAGTCACCATTGAAATTTTTGAAATTAACTTCAGTAACCAAACTCATTTTAAAACAATACGCGAACAATATAAGTAAACAAGCTGTTTTCGGCCATTAGTCACTACGATTAAATTAATGCTTTCCAACGAATTCACTCGATTTTACCCGAAATTCTATAGTTGTGATTGGTCGACATTGTATGAGACTCAGGCTCCATCGGTGTTGCCATTTACATGTGTTTTGCTTTTCTATAGCAATGAAGTATTCATTGGCAGTATTCGCAACGTTGTTTGCTTTTCTGTGGCAGGCATAATGAACGTTGAGAATATACCTTTTTAAGCCTCCGCAGCGTTGCCGCAGATCTTGAAATGCAGTAAATGTAAATACCATTATACAATGTAGGTTGAAAGGAAGGTAGGTGCATAAAATAATATGATTTTGATTAATATGAATATGCTGACTATTCAATATAATATATTAGTGATACACGGAATATTATTGAGGAGGAGGCTTAGCCGCCTTTGAATAGCCGCCCCTGATATATATATATATATATATATATATATATATATATATATATATATATATATATATATATATATATATATATATATATATATATATATATATATATATATATATATATATATATAAATATTAATTTATATATATTTATATATATATATATATGAAGTTTGTGGAAATATTAAATAATTATTACATTAATTATATCATATTATTTCAACACAATATTCTTATCTATTTGTGTTTCCATCATTCAAGCTAAACACTCACTGAATTTCAAATATTCGGAACAGCCCCATATTTTGATTAGGAACTTCAATTAACAAAATCTCATACTGGACAACTTTTATTAGGCACTTAAAGATTTACAAAATTTATTTAATTTTATTCACATTATAATCTATTCAATATTTTTTGGCGGTATGACTAGAGTATATAAGGCAGTCACCTTGAAATACAAAAAATAGAATCACATTGGTGCGAAATGTCATTTTCAACAATATTCGCAGAACTGGTACATTAAAGTTATATTAGCACAAAATTATAAATAATTCGAAAAAACATCCATTCTTGCCATTTCTCTGCTTTAATACCTTACAATAATTTCACATAATGGTTAAGTTTTATGTGAGCAAATATAAAGTTTTATATTTTTTTGATCTACCAAAACCTTTGGTTGCATTATGTGTATAGGGCCATAGTAATTTTTAAATATTTGTAACAGTGGAAGACTTATTTGAACTAAATAGTTATCATGAATTTATACCACATACCCCTTTGTGGAAAAAGATGCTATAATATCCTTCATCAGAATAATTTATTTTATACTTAAGTCAGAATGAGGACTAATTGATCATTAATAGAAAAAGCAATACTTAGAATTAGTTTTCTTCGCCATCATTGTAGTTTTCATGAATTAGTTATATCAATTTGAGAAACTAGACGACTTGATTAAATTAATTGATTTTGGAAGAAAATTATGAAGATCAGATAAGTGCTCTAAATTACACATACCTACCTATGGTTTAAATGAAAATTTGTGTTATAAATTGAAAGCAGGATCCTGGCCCCAGAGTGTACTTAAAGAATAATAAATGTCTTATGTTAATAGTAAACCATATACTGAAATATAACAGGTTTGGTAGGTGAATTTGTTGTCTTACATCAAAAATGAAAACTTAAAAAGATATTTATATTATGAATAGTATCCAAATTTTGTCGTATAAATTTCTTTTAATATGCACTATTCATGAAGCAACAGTAACTGGTTTCAATTTTTTCAGGTACTGAAATGGTAGGCATACATAATATGCGTCTGGTATAAATCACTTCAAGAACACAGCATCAACAAATGTTATAACTATCAAATTATGTTAATGAAACTTTCAGATATTATTTCGTATCCCAGTCAATACAAAATGTGATTAAAGAAGAAAATTCACATGCATTGACATGATTCTCTATTTGGAGAATGGGATATTTAACTTTCAAATTTGACAATTTCAACATTTATAATTTCTAGATTAAAAAATAATGGCTCAGTAGGCAATAGAATTGCACAAATAATTGATATTCAATAATAAAATATGGTGGAAGTCTGCTTAATATTCTTAAATTCATTAGTTTTACAAATTATTGATTAAAAGTTACCGAATGAAGTATTCAATACTTTACTTGGTCTGATATAAAAATACAGTTATAGTGAATTTTCAATATTTACCAAAATATGATTTATAAAGCATCTGGTGAAACAAACTATACTATTCGCTTCAGTTAGAATAAATAGTATTCCCTATTTGAAAAAACTTTTTATTGAGAAAGCTGTCTGCCTCTCCTATTTTTTTTTTTGATGGACCTCGAGATTGTTTTTTGATTTTATCATTAAGTACTAAATATATAGGTTTCAGATCAGGAATTTTACCTTTTTTAAATTTATGGCTCTTACTCATATGTTTCTGAAGAAGGAAATTTCGTGTAAAACTCAAAGCACATTGGTTACACTTGAAGGGACGTTCACCAGTATGTATCAAAGTATGCCTTTTCAGATCTGTTGACCATCCAAATTGTTTTTGACAATATGAACATTTATATTTCTTTGTTTTAACATGCGAGAAATTATTCCTTTTCAAGACTTTATTTCTGCAATTATCTTCATTCAGAGTTGCTTCACAGAATATTGAAGGGTTAACGACTAAATTCTGAAATTCTTTATGCATATTTTTTGCAATTGGATGGAGACCTGGTATCATTTTTCGATTCCCAGATCTATGCAAGGTTTCACAATTACTCACTTCACTATACAAATCCATACAAGTATTTGAAGATGTTTCAATTGCATGAGATGCAAAGTGTTTCAGTAAAGATGATGCAGACTGAAATGTACCCTTGCATTCGGAGCAAACTAATTCTAAAAAAATAATATGATATTCAAATTTAGTTATATTATTACTCAGTATACCTACCGCCTAAGAGGAACTTCATTATATATATTATATTAATTTGTAAAATACAAATAAGGTAACTATTGTATTGTATGTAAAAATGCCACCATTGTAGGGTTAGTTTTTATCTTTCTCTTCGAAACTGTTAAACACAATCATTTTATGAATGTTAACGAAATTAATATTTATATGCAGTATTCCTAAAAAAAATGTACAGTTCATCTAAGTTCTAACATTAATAATGACAGACAACCTATAAAAATGTTTGATCCCTGCTTGCTTGGGCTTGTCGCAAGTCTGACGCCGAACGTAAAGTAAAAGTACCAACATCACAATTTTTCCAGAACAAAAAAGCTAAGGTAACCAAAAAGCTATATCCAAATATGCGCCATATTGATATAATTAACATGAAATTTAAGATTTCTACTATAAAACCCTCTTGCATGAAATTCAAATTCAATAAATTTTTACGCCTACCTATCTGCCAACAGATAGAATTTCTATCCAACTGATTAACTTGGGAATTTTATTGTCACAACTTTTCGAAATTGATTTTTAAGTGAAGAATATGTGAATATAATAAATAGTATTCACTCTTCATTTTAAAGAAGTAAAATAATATCGTTTTCTTTACTTCTATGGTTATTGGGATCTGACATAGAGGCGGAGCCTAGCTGATAACGTCAAAACATGGCGCTTCAAAACCAACTTTGAACACAGGTTATCTGAGAGATTTGAAAGTTCTGTGAGTTTTTCATAACAATATTAGTTTCAAGTGAAAGTGTGAAGCTGATTTACTTACTCCAGTGAAAATATAGAGAAGGTGATAGGTTGAAAACATGCAAACTCATCATTAAATGTGGGAAAAATGAAGAGAAGTCAAGGCTTGGTATCGTCAACTTTACTGCTTCTTGTCTATACATTTCTCTCTTCAGAGAAAAACCACATGAAATTAATGAAGAGTTTAAAGAACGAGGAAAAATTTAATTCTGCTCTTGTTTATGTGCTGCTAAGCTCGGTCTGCTTTCAAATTCCTCTCCGAATATTATGAAAGGTAAATATTAGTACCTACTCCTTGATATCATGAGGAATCGTTTCGTACAAATTGAGAATGACGGCAATACAATAATTTAATAGGTAGATAGTTTTATCTAAATATAAATAAGTAGATAATCTTTGGTTGTTTTTACATTAATCTTTAAATGTTTTTACGAGTTGTGACCTGAAAAGCAGCTAAATAAGGAGGGCGGAAAGTACAATAGCTTTGTCTCAGAGTGCGGTAAATGTGTTAATTGTCGGTTATTGTATTTCGATGGCAATTAATTCGAATGTATTGTAAAGTGTTATATGGGCCATGTATATATTACGTCATATGAA
>JARQZK010001948.1:0-12186 GCA_030704885.1 Cynegetis impunctata | reverse complement strand
GGCAAAAGTGCAGTGAAAAGATTTCAGAACAAGATAGAAACCAGCTTTTCGAAAATTATTGGCAATTAGGGGATGTGAATAGACAACGCGATTTTATTGCCAAGCATGTAGATATGTCAGTAAAGGCTCGAACGCGATTGGGGGACCAAAATAGGAGTGAAAGTGGTGATGATGAAACGAATACTGAAAATGATGGTGCTAAAGGAGGAACAAAAAAAAGAAATAGGGCATTTTCTTTTAAATATATGTTTTACATTCGGGGAATGAAAGTTGTGGTATGTAAAACCTTTTTTCTGAACACCTTAGGAATAAGTGCCCAAGTAGTGAAAACAGTTTTTCAAAAAATGGGAAGTACGGGTATAGTTGCAGAAGATCGGCGTGGTAGAGTGTGCAAAAACTCTAAATTGGATGATTCCATTAAGCAAACAGTAAGAGACCATATCAATTTATTTGAAACTGTCGAAAGCCACTACTGCCGGAAAAAACACATCAAAGAGTTTCTTGCCACCAACACTTAATATATCCAAAATGTATGGTCTCTATCTTGAATATTGTGAACAGCAAAATATTAAACCGGCGACCGAAAGTATTTACAGAATTATTTTCAACACCGAATATAACCTCTCGTTCTTTATACCTAAAAAGGATATGTGCGATATTTGCAACAAATACAATGAAGGCAGTGTGGAGGAAAAAAATGAAATGGAAATAGAATATCAGTCACATATTGCGAACAAAGACATTGCACGACAATTAAAAAATGAGGATAAGAATCAAGCAAAGCTGAATAGTGAATTATGTGCAGCGGTTTTTGATTTGGAACAAATTCTTCCTGTACCAAAATCAAATGTTGGCCTGACTTATTACAAACCTAAATTGTCAACATATAATTTTACAGTACTTGACTTGGCGACCACTAATGGTTTCTGTTATATGTGGTACGAGTCTATCGGAAAAAGTGGAAGCTCAGAAATAGGCAGCTGTTTAATGCGTTTCATCAACGACAACATACAACTGGGTAAAAAGCAGTTTACCTTTTACTCCGACAATTGTGCGGGTCAAAATAAAAATAAGTTCCTCTTTACTATGTATGCTTTTTTAGCACAGAAACATAATATCATTATAAAACATAGTTTCTTGGAGAGAGGACACACACAAACCGAAGGTGATTCGATGCACAGTGTAGTTGAGAGGGCATCCAAGCATGTTCCCATATTTACCCCTGATCAATGGTATACTTTAGTCCGAACGGCAAAGAAGAATAAACCTTATAATGTTGTAGAAATGGACACTGCAGATTTTTTTGATCTGAAAGCTCTTACCCAAGAAGTCTTAGGATTTCAAACAAAACTGTATTATGAATAATTTAGGATGTTCTTTTGTGCAATATTTTGTTGTCAAACATGTTTGTTTATTCGTGCAATAAATTGTTTCTTGATTCTGTCTTATTATTTTCCTTGCCTGAACTAAAATAAACAGATCAGAACTAGCCTAAGTGATTTAAACTTCTAGTATGTTTAATCCTATGTGGACATAGGTTATAACCTATGAAGAGTGAAGTATCCTAACTCCATATATTTAAATTCAAATGATCTTGTTTGAAAAACTTCATAAAAGTCGAACACATACTAGAAGAGCTGCATTATTGAGAAGTAATGGTTCCAAACCTATGTTTAGTTTTGGAGAAAATTAAAAATATGCTCTCCTGTAAAATTTGTATTTTGTGACTTAGGATAGTTCTGCATTCAATGAGCGATATATATATATATATATATATTTATATATATACATATATATATATATATATATATATATATATATATATATATATATATATATATATATATATATATATATATATATATATATAATATATATATATATATATATATATATATACTTATAATATATATATATATATACGTATATATATATATATTTATATATATACATATATATATATATATATATATATATATATGCAGAACAACACCACCCGTTCTAGATAAATAATAAAATGAAATGAAAAAAAACATCTTACCAGAGTAATTGTTTCTCTAATTTCACGTTCCACTAAACTATTATATCTTAACATTTCAATCTTGTTAGCAGCAATTACCAACCTCATGCATTTCGAACCGTGAATCCGTCTAAGTCAATCATTTGATATGAAAATTCACGAAACTCGCTTTTTCTCCGAAACTACCAATTTTAGGCCAAAAAAAAATCACCGGTCGCCCCCAGTGTATTGTCACATTTTTTTATAGTATATTAGACACCCTACAAGAATAATTAAATAATTGAATAATTATTAAATAATTACAGATAATGAATTCTTGGGCAACAAAGAAGCCCAAGGCGAAAACCTCTAAATATAGAGAGAATATCATAAAATTTTTCTATTTTTCAATTAATTTATTTCAGTTTTGTCATATATGTTTGTACAACTATTAAAAACATAAATTTTAAAAAACAATCGAATTAAAAATCAATGAGTAAGTATATTTCTCGAAGAAATATACAACTCTTATCAAAAAGTTGACAATATTTCACAGGCAACAACAATTCAAATAAATATATATATATATATATATATATATATATATATATATATATATATATATATATATATATATATATATATATATATATATATATATATATATATATATATATATATGTTCAGAAAGATTTCCTCGGTCGGAAGTATTTGAAAAACTTGGTTCTCGGAATGAACCGCGTAAAGGATTTGAAAGAATTGACTCTGAAGAGTAGGCAGGTTGAGACTTCAGAGTCGACAGGAAGCAGTACGGTTGGTGGAGTAGGCAGGTTGAGACCAAGCAATCGTATTATTTCCGATTCCTCCCAATTCGATTCGTGGAGTAGGTAGATTGAGGTCACGTATCCGAATTATCTCCCTTCTAATTCTCCTGAAGATGGCTTCGCAAAAGGAGCCGAAAACGTCGAGATTTTTCTCGGTTCATTCCGAGAACGTTTTCCTATATATATATCTATATATATATATATATTATATATATATATATATATATATATAATATATATATAATATTATATATATATATATATATATATATATATATATATATATATATATATATATATATTATATATAATATATAAATATATATATAATATATATATATTATATATATATATATATATATATATATATATATATATATATATATATATATATATATTGGTAGAGGCAAAGAATTAAATGCTGAGAGTGAGTGCATTTAGTTGTTAAAAAGGTGAGGAGTGCAGGCTGTAAGTACACTTTTGAAAATTGCAATAATATCTTGTTTACGGGTATAATAATACTCCAAAGATCAACACATATACTCAGCGCGTAAGGTGACTGTATAAAATAAAAGCAAGTGTCAGCAGAGTCCGGCGCTCTAGAATAGAACAAGCACAGAGTCGGATTAAGAATAAATAGGAAAGTGTCGGTGCGGCAGGTGAGGTACTCGCGTGCGAGTTGGTTGTGGGTGGATTGAGTAGCTTACTAGCCGGGCGCTCGCGAGTCCGTATTCTGTCGTACTACACTAATTGTATGTCAAAATGGCGAACATGAGTAAAATAAAAAGAATGTTCGAATGTATACAAACTAAAATGACATCTATTGAAAACAAGCTGGAAAACACTACGAAAGAAATGATAAAATTGCAAAAGGAGAACCAGTGTTTGCGACAGCAGATGAAAAAACAGGACGATAGAATCGAATTAATGGAACGTGAAATGAAAACAAAAAATCTGATAATACAAGGAGTCGAAGATAGGGAGGAAGACAAAGCTGATGATGTCAAAACAAGAATTGAAATGATACTAAAGAAAGCGAATATCAAACTGAATTTAGAGAGCGAGACTAGTGAGTTGCGAAAGATAGGAATGTTTAAGGCCAATAAAAAAAGACCAATACTCATAACATTTTTAAAGTTTGAAAAAAAGATGGAATATCAAAATGGCAAAGAATCTAAAGGGCACAAATGTGTGGATAAATGACGATTTTTCAAAGAAAGTCCAGGAGGATAGAAAACGGCTTATACATCATATTGAAGATAGCAAGGGCAGATGGAAGAAAGGCTTTTCTCAAATACGACAAATTAATTGTAGATGGAGAGGTTTATGACAGTCACAGCTTTGAAGAAGGGGATGAAAGCGAGGAAGAAGCAGAAAATACAAGGCAAAAGAACAGTAAGCTGACAGATCACAGAAACAGGAAGTGAATGGAACAAGCAAGGAAATTAGCTAGAAACGAGGCAAAAAAACTACTAAAGGAGGAAATAGATGAAAGTGGAAAAGAATACAAGATTGGAAAAGAACAGAGAAAATAGGCATAGACATTTAAAGAAAAATAGGTTTAGGAATTAACAATAATAACAAATTATACATTAGATAGTAATATAAGTGATAGTAGGTTGTAAGGGAAAGGGGCAGGAAAGCATTTATAATGTTAGTAATGAGAGTAGGGTTGTAGGGATAAAAGGGATGGTGCTGATGGTAGTGGTAGTAAGGGGAACTATGAAAACACAAATATAATGAAAATAAACACATAAAAAAATTGTGAAATAAAAACAAAAACAATAGTATAGTGGAAAAGATAAAGATAAACAGTAGACTTAGAAAAAACAAAGAAGAAAAAAAGGAAATGAAATAAAAGTATGTATTTGGAACGTCAGAACTATGTTTGCTACCCTGGCAAAATAATGGAGATTGGGGACGAACTAAGAAAGTAACAAAATAGGCATAGCTGCATTGGCAGGAGATAAGATGGAAGGGTCAAGGGATAGTAGAAAAAGATGACTTTCAGTTTTTATTATTCAGGGGATAAAAATCAAGGACAATATGGGGTAGGTTTTATAATAAGGGGTAATTTACGAAATGAGTATATTGGAGTTCAGACCAATAAGTGAAAGAATGGCCTGTCTGAGGATACAAGCAAAACCTATGAATATATCGATAATAAATGTATATGCACCAACCGAAAATGCAGACAAGGCATGAGAAGGATAATATATATGAAAAAGTCGAAGAAGAAATAGAAAGAACTGCCGAAAAGAGGACACAATTTTGTTGATTGGCGAATTTTAATGCCCAAATGGGGAAGAGGAATACTTGGGAAGAGTGGCAGGTAAACACACAGTTCATGAGAAAACAAACAACAATGGGCAACGCCTATGCAATTTGGCGGAAAGGTTAAGATATGATAATAAGTAGCACGCAAATTCGCCCATCCAAGAAAAGCACAAAATAACATGGGAATCGCCAGATCACAGATATGGCACACAAATAGATCACGTGCTTATTAATAGAAGAAAGCAGTCGTCGGTGAAAGATGTACGAACATACAGAGGTGCAAATGCCGATTCGGATCACTACATGGTAACGGCCACACTCAAGCAAAAAATAAAAAAGTATATTAAATCCATAAAAACACAACCCGAACAAAATGGGATATTGAAAAGCTCAAAAATGAAAAAATAAGAAAACGAATATGAGAAGCAGGTGGAAAAAAATGTTATCGAAATGTGAAGAAACAGATAATGTTGAGTTGGAATGGTCTCTAACATTAAAAAATGTTACTGAGCTCAGCGGCAAGTCAGCTAGGGAAAGAAAATAACGGAACAAAAAAAAGAATGTACAATGAAAAATGTCGCGAAATGGTAAAAGCAAAGGGAGAGTCTAGGAGGAAATGGATCAGCACGAATATCTCAGAAGAACAGAGTAAGATATGAGAAAATGAGAAAAAACTGTAACAAAGCTATACAGAAAAGCTAAAAGAGAATGGACGGACAAAAAAAATAAGACACATAGAAAACGAAAATAATAGAAGAAACACAAAGGTCTTCTATAAAAAAAATAAATGAACAAAATAAAACAATATAAAGGCAAACGTTAGCAAGGAATAAGAAACAAAAACGATGAAGTGATACAAGAAAGAAACGCAATATAAAATTATCTGGAAAAGGATATTTCGAAGAACTGTTAACAGAAGCAGCTACAGATAAGCAATAGAGGAAGAAAATGAAGAAGAAAGGGAGGAGAACGCAACAGAAGAACCAACAAAAAGTGAAGTATAGACAATCATCAAAAAAGTAAGAACGGGAAAGCAGCAGGAAAAGACGAGATAAATACTGAATTAATAAAGTACGGGTGCAGAAGAGCTTCACGAAAGACTTTACCAGTTAATTAGGAAAATATGGAGAGAAGAGAAAATGGGTTGAGGAATGGGAAGTTGGACAAATTGTAACAAATTCATACAAAAAGGGGACCAACAGGAGTGCAAGAACTATAGAGGTATAACTGTCTTTTTAAATGTGGCATATGAAATATTGTCAGCAATAATACAGAAGCGTTTAGCTAGAAGATCTGAAGGCATAATAGGCCAATACCATGCGGTTTCATACAGGGAAAGTCCACAACCGATGCCCTTCATATAATTAAGCAAATAATGGAAAAAAGCCCTTTGAATATAAAATTGAAATAGAAATGCTATTTATAGACTTCCAACAAGCATTCGATTCAGTCAAAAGGAGTAAATTGATGGAAGGACTGAAAAAGCAGGGGATAGAAGCTAAGTTTAAGAAGATTAATTGCAATGACTATGACCAGTCAAAAGCGAGTATACTTACAAGTAAAGGAGAAACAGAAGACTTTATAGTTAATAGAGGGGTAAGACAAGGTGATGGCCTCTCAACAAGCCCTAGAGTATGTTATGAGAAACGAAAACAAGGGGAATTAAGAACGAGCGGAGGCCAAATGGTCGCATATGCAGACGACATAGTCATAGAACCGAAGCGACGAGAAATATGGAAACAAAAACAATAAGAAATACAAACAGAAGGGGAGAAGATGGGATTAAAAATAACAAGCAGCAAAACGAAGATAATGAGATTTGGGAAGCAGTGTGAAAACAAAATTATAAAAATGGGTGAATACGAATTTGAGGAAGTCGAAAAGTTCAAATATCTAGGGGTAAAAAGTATAGCAGAATTATCGGTATAGAACGTTTATATGGAAGCAGCCGTTGACACGTGTTTCGGCCTCTTTGGTCCTCATCAGAACGGCGTAGCAAAGCATTGGATCGAAAATTTGGAGATGAAAATAGTGCATTAATCGCCTCTGTGGCAGAGTTTGACCAAATCTCCCAAACCGGGAGTTCAAACAATATCCACAAAGGTGTGATTGTCCTTCCTATTGCTAATAATTATCAACAGATTATATATATATATATATATATATATATATATATATATATATATATATATATATATATATATATGCAGAACAACACTACCCGTTCTAGATAAAAAAAAAAATGAAATGAAAAAAAAACATCTTACCAAAGTAATTGTTTCTCTAATTTCACGTTCCACTAAATTATTATATCTTAACATTTTCATCTTGTTAGCAGAAATTACCAACCTCATGCATTTCGAACCGTGAATGCGTCTAAGTCAATAATTCAATATGAAAATTCACAAAACTCGCTTTTTCTCCGAAACTACCAAATTTAGGCCAAAAATAAACGAAAAAATACCTCCAGAGTAATCCCCTGTCGATTCCTCACATTTTCTAACATATACCAAAATTTGAGAGCCCTACGTGCAGAATTTACCACCCTCATACTAACCCTCTACCTAATCAACCTAACCTTACCTAACCTAAACTAACCTAACTTAACTTTTTTTTTTTATACCGATGGGGTAAAAATCTGCTAACAGACGCCCTTGATGTTTGTGGGCAGTGTGGGGTTGAATCCATCGGTTGTCCGGTGCTCGATCCACTAAAAAATCCCACACCGGTCTTCGTAGGTGCGCACGGGAGACTATTTAGTATTACTTCATGCGCAGTACGGTACTCCATCCTTTCTCATTCTCTCCCTACTTCTCTTTTTCTTCTGTTTCTTCCTTTTCTCTTGTTTTCATCACTCTCTCTACCCATTCATTTATCTCCTTCTAGCGTTCCTCTTTCGATAGTATTAAGTGCGTTATATTTTCAGCTGTTATTTTTACTCCGCTTTTGTCTTCTATTCTTGCTTTTCTCTCTAATTCGATCTCGCATTCTTCAATAACATGCTTTGGTCCATCTTTTGTTCTACATCTCAAACATCTGTCATCTTCCCGTTTCCCAATTTTTTTTAGGAACGTTTGGAAAACTCCCGTGACCAGTGAGGATCTGAGTCAGCCAGTATTTTGTCTCCCCATGCTTCCTCTCCAAACAATTTTCCCATCTACTGCCTATTCCAATTATTATTCCTTCCCATTTGTCTCCCTCCTCCTTCTGCTAGGTTTCTTTCCATTGCTCTTTTATTTCCCCTTTTATATCCCTCTTCTTTATCCAGTTTTTCCTTATTGCTAGGATTAGCACTCTTATTCTTGGCACCGTTCTGTACGCTCTGGATATTAAGATGCCAATTGCCCTATCTACTTTTTTCATCATATTCCCTATTACCTTGATTTTTACTGCGTCACCCCATACTTGTGCCCCGTATTTCACTACTGAGTATGCGACGCTAGCCATCACCCTTCTTCTATTCTCTCCCATTCCCCAATTTCTAGGCATCACTTTTCCTAATTTCCCTATTATTTCCATGGCTTTCCGTGTTGTTTCTTCGACATGTTTTTTGAAGCTAAGTCTTCTATCCAAGTATACTCCCAAGTACTTCACGTATTTTTTTTCTTCCAGCACCTGCCCTCCTATGTTCATTTTCCAAATCGACCGTGTTCTTTTTCTTCCAATCAGCCAGATAAATTCGGTTTTCTCTTTTGCCAGTTCCATCTCATTTCTTTTCAGCCACTTTTCTACAACTTTTATCGTTTTTTGGGCATATTCTATAACCTCTTGTTCGTTTCTGCTTTTAATTATTATTTCAATGTCGTCGGCATAAGCTACCAGCTCCGTTTCTGGTGGCACCTTCGTGTTAAGTAAATCGCCGTATAGCAGGTTCCACAGCACTGGCCCCATCACCGAGCCCTGGGGTACACCTCTGTTCACTTTGTACTCTCTTCCTGTTCCGTCTATAATTATTCTCTCTCGTAAATAATCATCTACCATTTGTATAATTTCTGTTGAAATTCCCTTTTTTCTACTTATCTCACTATTCCTTCCCACGGAGCTGTATTGAATGCGTTCCTTATGTCTAAAGTCACTAATCCACAGAATTTTCTAGTTTTAAGTGTCTTTTTGAATTTCGTTTGCGCAGTGTTCACAATTTTTTCTATTGCATTCACAGTAGATTTCCCCTTCCTAAACCCAAACTGATGTTTCGACAGTCCGTTTTTTTCTTTTATCTCCGCGTTTATCCTTTCCACCAACACTGGCTTAGTTTCGAGGAAACTGACTCACGAGTGACACAAACCGATGAAGGAGACATAGTGTCGCAACCAGAAATATTGCCCCCAGTTGAACCACCACATGCCCATCCCCCATTGTGACCTTGCTCACTTGTATGTTCCTATTTAGAACCACTATCGCTACATCCCTATTTACATCCGACATCCACTGACTATTTCCACACAGCTTCTTGTTTGGCTCCGCAATAACCATCATATCCACCTGGGTCTTCAAGGCCTCTGCCCACGCATAGTCGTGCGCAGCCTTGGATCGTCCCAAGTTGACTTGCATGATTCGTATCATTTTGTCAGAATGGGCCCCTTTTCCCCCTCTTTTTTGGTGGGGCAGGCTCTGCTGCCTGTCCTATGACCTGTCGTACCGCACTCTAGGCAGCTATCCGCCGCCGCCGTACAGTTCTTGACCTGGTGTCCCATCTGACCGCATCTCTTGCATAGCTTGGACCTGTCAGGCCCCCTGCACTCTTTAGCATAGTGCCCTTCCCTCCAGCACCTGTTACAGGTCCTCGTCCGTAGGGCTTCCCTCGCCTCCACTATGGATAGGCCGATCTTGAGGCGCCTTCTGGATGTGAGCATGTTAGCTACCTCATCCGTCGCCAGTACCGTTGCCGCTTGTCTCCCTCCAGACATCGGCCTCAGGGCTCTTATTTCGAAGCCGGCCCTCTGTAATTCCCTCTCCAGTTCGCTGGCCACATCTTCCTTTGTCAGATCGATATCTATACCATATAGGTTAAACACCTTTCTCTGTTCTCTATTCCCGTACCACCTAACTGGTCTTTCCTTCGCCAGCGTCTTCACTTGGTTATACACATTCCTTGTTTCCTTCGACCCCTTATTCATCTCTATCAGCATGTGCCCTTCTCTCGTCTGCCTTATGCCCTTTATTTCCTTTCTAATTTTATCTACACTGGCGGTCTCCTTTTTGAATTTGGAGACCATTTCCGCATATGTATCGCCCTCTTTTTTCTCAATTATGATTGCCTCTGTTGGGAAGCCCGACCTTGCCTTTGGGCCTTCCTTCTTTTGGTTGTTTGCTTTATCATGCAGGGTGACTTTTCCCCTGAGCCCACGCAAGGTACTTTCCACTAATTTCCTCTTTTCGCTCAGCGGGATCTGCACCTCTATGACCACGTGGCAAGGTAATTCTGGCCGGTCACTAAGTCTCTCTTTCATCCGTTTCAAGTGCTCATAGACTTGCCATCTCGCTACCTCTGGGTTGTTCGAGACTGCAGTGAAATGCACGTCCCCCTCCTCCCTTGTTGTACAGTTCCCTGTTGCCTCCCAGCCCGCTGCCCTCATTATGGCCTCGTCGCCCTCTCTCATCTTCCCCTCCCTTATGTGTGTATATAAACCCTTAGCCGGTCCCATCAGCTGTCTGAGGAACCTCAGTCCTCTCATGGCATCTTCCGATGCCACTATGACTGTGTTCCCCCTTATATCTGGACTCGTAACATTAAACACTGATACTTCAGTTTCGTATATTTCCTCCGGCCATGTCCGTTGCAATATCTCCTTCAATTCTTCCTGTGTCATTTGCTTGTTAATCCCATTAGCCAGTTCTGCCATCATCGCTTCCCTATCTATTGCCTCTTCGGACTCTGTTTGCGTCATCATGTCTTTCATTTTTCTTTTGGCCCCTTCCACTAATGATACCTCCATCCTTAGCGTAGCCACCACCTCTTTTATTATGTTGGCCGCCTCAGGGTCTATGCCCATAACTCTTCTTGCCGCTTCTTCTAACGTGGAAGCGGAGTCGGTGACCGCTCCTATCATGGTTGCGTACCTTTCGTTGCTTATACTAACCGATGGACTCTCCATTTTCTTTCTCTTGGCCCCTCTCCCAAATAGGCTGGCCAAGAGCTCATCCTCCTCCTCTTCCAGCACTTCCCCGGTCCTCTCCTTGGAGGGGGTGCTTGACTGCAGCGCATACCTACCTTCCTCCCTTATGATTGAGTCACTCCGGGGCTGCAGATCTTCACTCACATCTTTCTCCACTTCTGTCTCGTCCATTGATGCGTTAGCTCGTTCGTTCAACTGTGGGGAGGACGTAGCCCTCCTCTTGGCCTTTCTGCTCATTTCTTCTCGCTCGGCACACGCCGTGCCATCCTTTCCAGGCTCTAACTCCCCACCATACTCGGTTAGGGAGAGGCGTCTGTAGTACCTCTCCCTCTCCACTCCCTCCGCGAGAGCTGCCAACGCCCTGTCCTGCTCTCTAATCCTCACCGGGGAACACATCTCCTCCCAGAACTCCTGTGACCTAGACTTTCCCCATCTCTTCACTGGTTCCGTTACTTTATTTGAGGGGGTACGAAAAACTCCATCCTCCTCCTCCTTCTTCCCCTCCGTTTCCCCTGTAGGCTGTTTAATTTCGCTAGCCGGCCTGGTTGGCCTCCCCATGCCGCTCGCATTTTCCTTCCTCGCGTCGCTCTCTGCTTTCCTCACTTCTATCCTTCCCTCTCTACTAATTCTCTGCTTTCTGACCTCCTTGTCCCTCCCAGTAGCTATATAAGCTTCCTCGACCTGGGGCGTTCGAGGAGCTACACGGTAGCTGGATGACGGTCCCTCAGGGCCCGTGCTACGCCCTGGAACGACCGGAACTGGGGTCTCCCTCCCCTGCTCCGTAACTTTCTTCCCTTCTGTACTTTTCATCATTGTCATAGAATTTGGGGGCAGTGCACCGCACACATCCCCCGGTCCGTGTGGTTAGCCAGGTCGTTACCGTATTTTCAGTCCAAAACACAAAACACCAAGAAGAATATAATACACGCAAGATAAAGGGGGGACAGAAATAGAAACATGATTACCGGCT
>JARQZK010001947.1:10000-12226 GCA_030704885.1 Cynegetis impunctata | reverse complement strand
TGAGGGTGATTGTCTTCCGTATCAGAGGATTTTGTTTGTTGTACTATTTTCATCTTCAAATTTTCAATCCAATGCTTTGCTACGCCGTTCTGATGAGGACCAAAGAGTCCGAAACACGTGTCAACGGCTGCTTCCATATAAACGTACTATACCGATAATTTTACTCCACATCTTTAATGTTTTCCCATGACTCATTTCTTTGTTGTTAGATAAATAATACCCTATTATTTTTATTTTCAACATTACGTACGGTAAAGGTTCTTTGGTTCCCTTACCATCTAATCATAACATTTTTGAATGTTAATATTAGACTGAATAGTATATAATAAATAACTAGCAAGACAAAGCAGCCTTATTTTTTCAATTTTTTCACATCAATAAATGTCAAAGAAATTTCAATTAAGAATATCGAAGTAAAAACGTCAACTCTTTGATAAAATCGAGTTTTTTAAGATGCAACCAGCCTGTTATTGCTAATAATTATCAAGAGATTAAAAATAGATCACAGGCAACAACAATTCGAATAAATAATTATATATATATATATATGTATATATATATATATATATATATATATATATATATTTTATATCGTATGTTTTCTCGGATGGTGGAATGAATCTGAGAAAGATTCCGGGGTTCAATCCGATTGTTTCGAAAGTTTTGTTGGCGCTGAGAAGCACCGTTTGTTTCGCGACGTTTCGCCAAAATCTCATTTGGCATTTTCAAGTGCTGCTGTACGTCTGGTGACTCGACGGCAACTACTGTTCGTCTCTGCTTGTGTCCGGGTTTTATTGGCATTGACTGGTCCTGTTTCCTGATTGGCTGGTTCGCTGCATAGGATCCGCCCCCTCTCTTCTTGGCTTCGATTTTCTTCGTCGATGTTTGATTTCTTGTCTTGTGTTGTTTTAGGCGTTTTTGTGTTTTTTAATATTGTTTTCCAAGTTAGTGGAATATTCAGAGCATCGTCTCGTTTGTTCAGATGTCCTGATTTCTCTATGTCTAGGGCTTCTCTTATGGTACGGACCCTGTAGTTTTCTATTGATGCTATTTCTCTTGATTGGTCAAAATCGATTCGGTGGCCTGTTGCTTGGTGATGTTGAAATAGGGCTGATGTTGTTTGTTTGTTCCTGGCGCAAATTTTATGTTCTTGGATTCTTGCTGATATTTTTCTGTTCGTTTGTCCTATATATGTTTGGCCGCAATCTGCACAAGGTATGCTGTAGACGCCTTGGTTTTCTAGTCCGATTTTATCTTTCGGGTTTCCGAGTATATTGGCTATTGTTTTCTGAGGTTTAAATATCGGTGTTATGTTATTTTTTCTCAAGACCCTTCCAATTTTATCTGTAATTCCTTTTACGTATGGAAGTACTTAATCTGGCCACACCCTCAGAAAGATTTAGAGAATTTTCTACAATACCTCAACAGTATACACCAAAAAATCCAGTTTACTTTAGAAATTGAACAAAATAGAAAACTGTCATTTCTGGACTTACTCCTCACAAGAAATCTGAACGGAACTTTGGGCTTCAGCGTATATCGCAAACCTACACATACTAACAGATATCTGAACGCACAATCCCACCACCACCCTTCACAAAAACAGTCAGTAGTGAACTCATTAATTTCCAGATCTTTTCGACTAACAGAACCAGAAACAAGAGAACAAGAAATAAAACAGATTACAACCGCCTTACGACAAAATGGATATACATACACTGACATCAAAAAGGCCATCAAAAAACAAGAAAATCCAACAAAAACATCAAAAAACAACGCCGAAGAATCCAGACAAAAAGCAGTACTTCCATACGTAAAAGGAATTACAGATAAAATTGGAAGAGTCTTGAGAAAAAATAACATAACACCGATATTTAAACCTCAGAAAACAATAGCCAATATACTCGGAAACCCGAAAGATAAAATCGGACTAGAAAACCGCGGCGTCTACAGCATACCTTGTGCAGATTGCGGCCAAACATATATAGGACAAACGAACAGAAAAATATCAGCAAGAATCCAAGAACATAAAATTTGCGTCAGGAACAAACAAACAACATCAGCCCTATTTCAACATCACCAAGCAACAGGCCACCGAATCGATTTTGACCAATCAAGAGAAATAGCATCAATAGAAAACTACAGGGTCCGTACCATAAGAGAAGCCTTAGAAATAGAGAAATCAGGACATCTGAACAAACGAGACGATGCTCTGAATATTCCACT
>JARQZK010001947.1:0-2500 GCA_030704885.1 Cynegetis impunctata | reverse complement strand
GTAGTTTTCGATTTCTTAAAATTTCTCAGCAACGGTTACTTTTAGGTATCGGAAATATAACAGTACCTTACCTTTATTTGGTTTATAGTATCCAAAAATATTTAAAAAATATAGGGTGTTCCATAAGAAAAAATATAAATTGTATCTTTTTTTGGGTCAGCCTGCAAATTTCAAAATAATTTTGGAATATGCTCGTCAAGGACCCACCAATGACTGTGCTAATTTTTTCCTGCTCTCCTCATTTCTCATTAGAAACACCGAGGCAAATCGTGGTGGGCCAACCTGTTATATAATATATATATATATATATATATATATATATATATATATATATATATATATATATATTGTATATATATTATATATATATGTATATATATATATATATATATATATATATATATATATATATAAATATATTATAATATAATATATATATATATATATATATATATATATATATATATATATATATATATATATAATATATATATATATATATATATATATTATATATATATATAAATATATATATATATATATATATATATATATATATATATATATAATATTATATATATATATATATATATATATTATATATATATATAAATAATCTCTTGATAATTATTAGCAATAACCGGCTTGATTTTATTAAAAATTTGACGTTTCGCCACGACATTCGTGGCTTTATCAAAACTTTTGAAAAAATTGAAATTTCTTTGACATTTATTGATTTGAAAAAATTTGAATAGTTAAAATAGACTACTATGTTTCACTTAAATTTTTCGGCTTGGGCCGTTCTTTGTTATTTATTACGTGCTATTCAGTCCAATATTAACATTCAAATCTGTTATTATTAGATGGTAAGGGAATCCACAGAAACCTTTACCCACGTAATGTTCGAAATAGGTTCAAATTATTTTGATTTTGAAAAGTCAAAGAATAGGGTACTATGTATATAATACAGTAATTAATTACGTGCTACTTAGTCCAATATCAACAGGCAGGTCTGTTGATATTAGATGGAAAGGAAGGGAACCACAGAAACCTTCACCCACGTAATGTACCAAATAGATTTAAAATATTTGATTGTTGTCTTTTAAAAGACATTACTTGTAATTTTGGAGATCACACGTTCTTATTATATGTTTTTCTTAGAAAATTTAAAGAATTAAATCTGCGTATATTGAACTCAAACGTTCGATATCTGTTCTATCATTTACGACATTATTTAAATTTTTTTTAATATGTAACATTTCTAAAATTTCTCTGCGTTTTTGATCTTTTTCTATTTCTAAAATTTTTGTGCTATTAAAGTTGAAAGTATGATTCTCATTGTTTTTATGTTTTATTAGTGCTGTGGTTTGTGTTCTGGTATATTTGTGTGCTTTTAATCTTTCTTCTAAATTCTGTCCTATATATGATATACTTTCAACTTTAATAGCACAAAAATTTTAGAAATATATATTATTTAAATTTATATATATATATAATATATATATTATATATATATATAAAATATATATATATATTATATATATATATATAATATATATATATATATATATGCATATATATATATAATATATATATATATTATATATATACAGGCCGTTTTTTTAGCTGATCCCACTATTGCCGTCTCGGAAACGGAGAGACCTACAAGGTCGGTTACATTGGATATAAGTTTCCAATTCTGGGGAGCAATAATAAGCCTTTTTCAGATCTTAAATAGCAAAGTTTGTTTTTGAGATATTCGCCAAAAACTAAAATAGTGGAATTTCTTTTTTTGGCTCTTTCGCCTCCATTTCGAATGATATTAGAAAATGTCAGAGGAGTTTCAATAATGTTTCATATTCTTTATAAACTGATACGAACCGATTTTCAATTCGACCTCGTTCATTAGATTCTATCATCAATTTTATTTTTTTCAAATATGGGCCTCTTCATTTTTTCAACAATTTTGGTAGCCACAAATTCAGCTATTAATTACAATACATGTATTTCTCGACGTTTTTCTCCGAAAAAACATCATCAATATTTGGTCAAACAATTTCCGTTAGTGTAGTTTGAAAAAGGTAGAAACCAAAATTTTAGAACTCAAAGATACTCCATACATCATTTGAAATTTTGAACGTCCCTATGCATTCCAGGGTTTTTGTATGAATGTGAAAGAACTGTTCAAAAGTCAACTTTTATGGAGCACAAATGGTTGTTTATGATGTCTTCTGGCAAATAGAAATTTTGGAGAAAAAATTCTGAGAGTACTGAAATGGATTTATTGTTTCAAAGTGAGCCATGAATTAACAGAATAACAAAGTGTCAAATCTATTTACAAGTACATGAATAATTATTTGATTCCTTTGAATTTGTGAGGTGAAAACCATGAATTTTTCAAATGACGAGAAAGTTGATTTGCTTTTCGTATACGAGAAATGTTTGAGAAATGCTCCCCACTAGTTCTCTAGCTATGTATAGGTAATTGTACCCCGAGAAG
>JARQZK010001946.1:0-7500 GCA_030704885.1 Cynegetis impunctata | reverse complement strand
ACAAAGTATTAAATATTGATGATATTTAATTTCCAATATTCATAGCACATATAGGTAGATAATTAGATGAAATAACTGAAAACTCTTGTAGGCTCATTAAGCTAATATGATAAAAACTGGATGGTTAATTTTATTCAAATTAAATCCAATTGAAAAGTGCTTTATTGCCTTTAAAATTTCACAATTTATTGACAAAGCAGGAAATATAAGAATTAAACATACCCTCTGAGATGATGAATGTCACACAAAATAATGGAGTCCTAATGTAACACACTAGTACAAAAAACACAACAATCCCAGAGTTCGAAACAAAATATATACAAACTTTACATTATGAACAATCGAACAAAAAACAAGAATAATTGTCACATGATGAGCTTTTATATCAATTCAGAGTAAGGAATGGTGAACATGATGTCAAATGAATATACAAATAAACATGAAAATTCATAGTTCAAATGGTTCAAAATTAACCAAAATTTTTTTTTACTTTCTGTAATATTTTTTTTTATTGACTTAAAATTACACTTGGTTACTTTCTTCTTCAAGAACCTATTCACTGTTCCTTTAATAAAAAGTCAAACACATATTTTAGTTGAATTATGCACGGAACATTAAAATTGTCAAAAATAACTCCTTAAACAACCAAACGATTAGATTTGTTAATAAATAAACACCATGGTAGACCAGGGTTACTATACCATCGTGGAAAATGATATAAATTGGAAAACTTATGGTTTTATTCAAATGCATTCTATATCAATGAAGACCATATTTTAAATAGGTACTCAAATTTATACACAACTCAAAATACTTACCCCTAAAGCCACCTCTGCCTCTTCCAGGACCTCCCCTAAACATCATTGGAGGAGGAATAGGAGGTCTGTTCATCATATGGGGAGGAGGTGGTGGACGCATTCCAGGTGGCGGCGGTCTCAATGGTGGATGCATTATTGGTGGCGGGCCTCTTGGACCTGGTCCCATCATTCTAGGTGGGCCACCTCTTCTAGGCATTCCTCTCATCATAGGTGGCGGCGGCATTGGGCGACCCCGTGGTGGAAAGGGGCCCATCATGGGAGGCATCATTGGTGGGTTTGCAAATGGTGGCGGACCATTAGCAATGAACGGTCTACGTGCCATACCTCTGCCTCTTCCCTTGACCATTCCATTTTTATGCCCTCTTCCACGGCCACGAACCGGGGCAACCATTTTCAATAAAAAGATTCAAATAACTAAAACACAATCCTGCGAAATAATTATAATTTTTTCATAAACTTTCAACAAATTTGGTTTACTTGTAACTTGTACGTTGAACAACGCTAATTTGACAGTTGACTGGACACCGAGACCGAAGCAGAATAATTTTTTTATGATCACACCACCACAGAATTGCTGAAACAGAATACTGATTTCATAGAATAATAACGTTTTGAGAGCTCGGAAATAACAAGAAGAAGAATAACATACATTGGGAGCTTTCCAACTACGACACAGAGCGACACTGTGTCACACAGTGTTCATCGCTTCTTGTTCCAACTACGACACAGTGACACACGGACGAACACAAAAAAAAGTTGAGTTGGAGCGTGTAGTGTTTCAGTGCTGCCAACATTTATAATCGATTTATTGCATTAACGTTGGCAATAGTTTTAATTATTAATTTATTAGATGATTATCATTGCATTATATCAAATTGATATGTCACTTACAGTTTTCATTAGTTAACGTGATACAAAATTGGCTAATGACGGTGTACGTAATTCGTAATAAACCGAAACAGAAATCACTTGTCCATTGCCTTTTGAAATAACGATGGCTGCGCTCTCTGGCGTTTTACATAAAAATCAAAAAGGCTTTCCAACAAGCACCCGTACACCGTGTTCGGTAGTGCGACACAGAGTGGCACGGTGCTGCCTTGTTGGAAAGCACCCATTAGTGTTAGTATTAGTTTTATTAGAGAGTTATTGGAACTTTTATAAAGTTAAGCAGTAATAGTGCCGACCTTATATTGACATATACGCATGCGCAGTTGATGTTTAAAATAAAGGAGACATTATTAATGTTACTGCTTGTCGTTATTTGTGCGCGGTTACTGTAGGGCACTATCTAGACCTTATTTCATGATTTACATGTCATAAACTCTCTTTTTTCGGCTTCTATCTATGTTCTATCCTTTGATAAAGCAAGACAAAGTACCTACCACCTTGTCATTATAACGTAACCTCATAAGGTTGTTGATCTGTGGTTTCAATGCCTTATTATGGTAGTTCCGAAAATAAGGGGTACGCATGCGCACTAGAAAATATTTAATAAGGGAACCATAATAAAATACTGCTTTCCCTTATTAACGACTAGATACCGTAAATATTTAAGGTTTCCTTATTTCCCTAATTCACCAAACCTAACCTAGTAACCTCCCAAAAAATGTTTCTCAACTCAAGTAATCCGTCTGTATTTTCGGTTTGAATTTTGTTTTGGATCGGTTTAGGTCTGTTTTTTTTAAAAATAAATGTTCAAGTTGAATTATGAAATATGAGTGGGCCAATACGAGGCCTTGGTCAAGAATGCAGCATAATAAAAAAACAGATTAAGGTTTACTTATAATGATGATTTGGCCCTATTAAGAGAGTTTTTAGGATAAAATCCCCTATCAAATCCCGAAGGATGGGAGGTGATAAGGCCAAATAACATTCAAATTTCGACTGGCAAGGCCTTCTTAAGCAACACCGGCCCCACCTTCTAAAATTACGGCTTCCAAAATATTTTCCATACTGTTCTAAACCGCTATCAAAATTACAATTAAATATCACTGAAATTTGAACTTTTTTTTAACAACAAAAGACAAGACACAAGTAAAAGTAGAATTTTTTTTAGGTTAGAAATGAAACTATCGCTGTCCTAAGAACTGTCAATTTAAGGAATGAGTTTCAATAACTCAATTTCTACCCTGACATTTAAGGCTTAACTTTATTAAGGCATTACCTTAAAGGACGGTGTTCAATAATTCCCTATTAACTCTAAATTTTAAGGTCGAGCACTATTTATATAAGGTCAGCACAAATACTGCAAGACAGTAAATTCAGGTTTCCAATAACTCTCTATTGTTATTTTAACCACCAGTAAGCGGTCTAGACGATGAAAATGCTCAAATGATTTTACTTTTACGTTCTAAATGATTTTAAAATAGTCTATTTATCAAGAGTTTTTAGTGCATTTTTTACTTTTTATAAAGTAATGAATCAAATTGTATTAATAATAATAATATAATAATATTAATGCAAGTCGCTATCCGCTGTATTTTTGAAGATATTTATTGTAGGTACTGTAACTGTGTTGTTCCAAGCGTACGTCACTCGATTGGCAAGGAAGTTTTTTCTCGGAAGTTTCGAGTTTTTTTCCTTATTGCGCTTAAGGGTATGTAGACGCAGTGCAAAATTATTATTAGTTGAATAAAACCAATGTTGACGAAGTAATGTTATATGCATAGATATATAGAGTACAGATATATATTAAGATTTCTATGGTTATATGTCTCAACGAGATATCCTCTCTGGCGTCGTTCCTTTAGCGAAAGTAAACTGAATAATTTCAATCTTCATATGAATTGGTACTCTGTTGGTATTTTGGTAGCCTTCCTTTTCACTCTCTCGAACAAGTCAATGTCTCGGACAAATTATAGGCTCCATATGCAATCAGCATAATCAATATTGTTCAGTTTGCAGTTGCACTTTTGGTTATAAGAACTGACATGCATTACTGTGCACTTTATTGTACATTAAGGCATTGAGATGCAATTGCTTGAGTCCATTGTTCAAGTGTTCTTAGATCTTCAATAAGTGATTCAAATTATGTAAGTGGCCAGCTGTCCAGTTTAAGAGTTTGCTTTTAATATCATAATGCTCGAACATGAGAAGAAGGCGTTTAAAAGGATCCCTATCGAAGACCTTCTTGAAATGCAGATAAACGAGTCCACTGATTCAAACAAAGACAAATGGTTAAACTGAGAAGTCATTCAAACATAGACAAATGGCTAAAGTAAGAAGTCATTTGCGAATATTGAGGTGAAAAACATAATAACGTTTATCGAATCATATTTGTATATAAAAGCTGTAATTCTGGCCTAGATTTATACTTATGATAAATTGATAAATTAGGTTACTCATACCAAACCATCAGTTTTCTGCTTGTAAATGTAATCAATATATTGACATCAAGCAATTTGATAAAAATATTGATCCAATAAGAACATGATGACTGTCAAATCCAGTTGCTATAAAAAAATATATTCCATATAGTTAACACAAACAAAGGTTTTAATAAAGCATTGCATCCTTGAAGATATATTAGATAATTTTGTTTTAGAATATACTAATTTAGATAAAAATGGTCATTGACAAAATCATTTATGAAACTATTTTTATAGTCATTAGATTGAAACGTTGAATAGTTCAACTCAACATATTTAAAAAACAACAGAAGTAAAAATCGCATATCTTAATGCTCGGTCGCTCCATTAATGTTTGAAATTGAATAATATAACACTGTACTCTAGTAAGCACACACCGTATTTCATTCTGGTCACAGAAACTTGGTTAGGATGAGAAGAGGTTAAATATTTTCAGATACCTGGATACTGTTCAATGCTTGTATGCAGAGTGAGGAGAGATGGTGCGGTGCATCCCATAGAAATCTTAACATATATCTGTAGTAAGTATATATAGTATATATCGACCAAGCTAGTTAGTCGAGTATGTTAGGTACGCTGGCTAGTATTTGGGAGGTCTCGGGTTCAAACCCCGGGGCCGAATGGTCTGCCATGAGTTTTTCTCAGAGGTTTCCTCATGGTAATGTAAGTCACTGCTTGCAAACTTACAAGGCGAATGCTGGGCCAGTATTAATCCTCTGAACCCTACCCACACTTCCTATGTTCCATAAATATCCCGTCTCACCTATCCTTAATGCACTTGTACATACAAGTGTATCCTCTGATCTGGCTGAAGGAGTTAATCCCAAACTCAAGCTGCCCGCCTCCCTGACACATACTTCAGGTAGGAATGAAACACGTGTGTTTCCTTTTTCCTTTTCCATAGTATATATCTATGGTGGATCCCATAGAAATCTTGATATATTTCTGTATTAAGTATATATAGTATATATCTATGGTGCATCCTTATTCTTGAGAAGTGATCTGAACTAGCAAGAGGAGGTTTGTAACCGGGCCGTAGATAGATGTGATGCAGTGATGGTGAATCTTACAGATCTAAAACATACAGTATGTTGCATATATAGAGCATCAAATTGTAAGGCTTATGATTTTCTAGAATACTTCAATAGAATATTGGAGAACCACCACAATCTCATTACTATTGGAGATAGAAATATCGACACTCTATCATACACCACTTTAACAAAAAAACTTAGACATAATCTACTTGAATTCATTCAAACTGCAAACTTTAATCAAAAATAAATTCTGTGAAATCAACAGAATCAGTATGCGTTGACAACATCAGTTTCACTGATCTTAAGATTTTTTAATAGGTGCGGCCAGATACCACAGGTAGATGACTAATATCAAATGTGCAAAACTGTTTTATACATCTATTCAGTCTTGTCATATCTGTTCGAGGTATGGTCGAATACCTTCATGTATAACTTGAAGAGATTACAAAATTTACAAAACAAAGCTACAAGAACAACTTTTGGCATATCTTACAATAAGTCAGTAAGTAATGAAATGAAACCATCAGGAATTCTAAATATAGATCAGCTTAAAAAACAAACTTTAAGTAAAGTGATATTTGTTATTCACAAATCGCAAAAAAAAAATTTCCAACATCTTGATGTCAATGCAGTAAAGCATATCTACTTTATACGATCTGCTCTTGATTTGGCTCAGAGAAAGGCAAGAACATGTGTTGGCACTAGACCTGGGTCGATCGTGATTGATCGAATCTTTTTGATTCGATCGCAACCTATACACGAGTGAACGAATCACGAATTTCTAAAAGACCCGATCTTATTTAACCCGATCCCGATTTACTTGACAAGACTAACCAAATTGCACTTTATTTTCATATGTTTTTACACAACAGTATATAACTAATTGCTTGCTGATACAATCGTTTACATGCTTTCATTCATCGCACTCTTTCTCGTGTTGTTTTGAATTTTGACACGTAATCCAAAAGGAACCGATTTTTTCAGGAACGCGTAGAAGAGTCGCGACCTGTCGATCTGACTTTTGAGTCGCGAACTCGATCGATCGCGTCTTGATCGAGATCGAATTCAGTTTGAGATCGAATCAGTGACATGCTGATTGCTGATATATGTACTGTCGATCTCTCTGTCTTTTGGGTTGCGAACTCGATCGCGTCGTGATCGAGATCGAATACAGTTTGAGATCGAATCAGTGACATATATAGATATGACCCGCGACACGTGATTTTATATTCAGGTTTTGCTTGCGTGTTTTAGTGAACTTATTTGATATTATCGTCCTCTCCTCTATCCACATTAATGAAGCATCTATCTATAATTAAAACCGAAAGAGCTTCTCAAATTTCATTTCTCAATCACACTTTGGAGTAAATTATCATTTTTGATATTAAAAACTATTAATTATTTCCTTTTTTAAAATTTTCATGTTGTTTTTCACTCATGTAGGTTATCTTATTAATATATATTCTACCCGGTTCAGCATTCGTCATTCGTTACAAAGGAACTGCGACCTGCGACCCAAATGATCGAAATGATCGAATCTTTTTAACCTGATCACCATACGAATGGGTCATGATCGACCCGGGTCTCGACAAATGATCGATCGACACAGATCTAGTTGACACACGTTCCCCTCTGTTTGTTGCAAATATAAAACTTGAAAGCAAAATTTCGCAAATCACAATATACAAGAAAAACCACTCTAATTTTTACTGTGTACAATTTCGTTATTAAGAGAATTAGTTTATAAAGCAATATCATAAAAAAATTATTATGTATAATTCTTTAGTTCAGTTATATATTAATTTCAGTTAAGTAAATTATATCCTCTGCACTACCAGTTTATCCGATTAGTAGTTGTATTTTGGAATTAATAAAATATTTTAATCTTTGGATTTTCCCGAGAATTTCTCATAAAAAAAATGCAAATTTTATCTTTTCTGAAACTGAATAACTAGTAACCAAGAAGGTCTGTGCTATGCTGATAATGCGAATGTATTGATATTATTTTTTACTTCTCCTACAACCTCCTCTGTGGAATATAAATCATAATTTGGCATCATGTTATTTTGAAAATATTTATTTTCAAAAAGAATATACTTTTGAGTATGTATATCGAAATTATTATTTTTATTCTTTCTAAAAATCTTTGGCTTCTATGGCCACTGGACAAACTTCTGTACTGCATCAAACACCAGAGCTTGACCACATGGCCTAGTAGCCAGGTTATAAAACGAGATAATCCATCCATTCATATTTTCAATTTTGTTCTGTGACTAT
>JARQZK010001945.1:0-12316 GCA_030704885.1 Cynegetis impunctata | reverse complement strand
TTCTACGATTCCTTTTTTTGTTGGTTATTGAATTTTTTAAATTTTTACTTGGGAAATAATGAAAATGGATTTCAGGTTTCCCTAGATTTTTTGGAGCTGCATCCATAAACACAGCAATTAGTGTTCTTCACTGTATTTTTTGTTTCATATTTTTTTATCAGAATAAAAAGCCAATAACACTAAACAAATAAACGTACTTTCTAAAGTACCAGCACGGTCGAATCAAAAAACGAATACTCGTTTGGGGAAGTTCCAGCTTACGCCGCAGGGTCGCATAGATTTGTTTTTTGCTCAAAAAAAGTAAATAGATAATTTACAGAGTATTGTTTGAAATAAAAAGGGGTTTTGCTATCGAAAAAAAGCCGTTGAAACTTTTATTAAAAACAAATTCCAAAAACCCACATCTTTTAGGTAATTGACCTATATGTATTTTAAATTAAAGATTTACTCTGCAGTCCTGGGGGAATCGTTAGAACTTTGACATCAACTCTAGTTATTGGGTATTTTGCGGTTGTTACTTTCTAAAGTTTTTATTATAAAGCCAATAAAATGTGGGTGATATTTTCACTCTCCAAACCAAATAAACTGGCTTGGGCCCGATTTCTATTTTTCCTTTCAGTTTTTGGGGCCGACATTAAACTAAAACTGTTTCTAGCTCTAAAAAATTTGAGAGGGTAGTTCCACACCACCCTTTAAAAAAATTTTTCTTGTTTAAAAAGGTCCCCATGTACTTTCCCTTTTAAAGGTCAACTTCTTTTCCCTTCCCTCCGTAAAATACTTTCTTTGATGAAACCCTTTCATTGTCGGCCCCCGTTGATTGCATTTTGAAAGGTGATCGGGGTACCAAAAACCGCAGTAAGATGCGACCCTTTGGGTTCGATCCATAACTAAAGGATTTTTAAAATGTAGATCGTAACCATATTTTATTTTCCGGGGGTAAATACCAATTTTTGGTTCAAAATACACATAAACCTGGTTAAATATGGGTTTGTAAAGTATTATTTAAAAGGTGCTTAATGTCTGTATCTTTAATTTTTGAATTATCTTTTTTCATAACCCTCAAACGTATATATAAATTTAAAAATAATATTTTTAAATATAAAAATTTAAAGGTATAAAAAAATATTTAATTATTATTTTTTATTTTTTTTAATAAAAAAAATTTAAATTAATTTTTTAAATTTAAAATTATTATGTAGATAAAAGCCATTTCAGCTGAAAATATCTTGTCTGAGCGTTTGGCTCCCCGGCTTGTCTCGTTTGATTGCGGGCTTTTAATGGCTTTTTTTTTTTACGATTTCGTTTTTTTATACCATCTCCTCATAGATTTCTTTTTTTTAAAACCATTTTTATGGCCGATATTTTTAGTTTTTAAGTTTTTAAAAATTTTGGGTTTTTATCCCCCTTTTACATCATTCAAAAAGTCGCTCCCCTTTAAAGTCCCTTCTTTACCGACGGCCTTTGTACCAGATTTGATTAGAGGAAATGCCATCCCCAAAAACCCTTTTAAAAAAAACTTCCAAACCCATGCCCTTTCTGTTTTAAATATTGCCCCTTGTATACCCCCCCCAAATACCGCTCCCCGCCTGATCCCAGATAAAAATCGTGATAAGGGAAATTTTCCAAACCACCACTTAATGAACGCATAATTTTCAATTTTAATAGTACCGTTTACTTGAAAGTTAAATGGCTAAAAAAGATTTTTTTCCTATATAGGGTATTTATATACTAGAATAAAAACTAGCAATTTATTTTTCAATTTTTATTATAAAATATGTTTTAAATTTAAATTACAAATCAATTCTCTTAAAATGTAATTTAATACTAGAAGTTCCTTTCATTTAAAGGTATACTCTCTCCGGTTTTAGATCTTATTTTCGTTTCGATGTTTTCCCAAAATTTTCCCCTTTTTTTTAATGGTACATAATGAATGGAATCGAATATTTTTGGGTTTTGGGTGCACCATAAGTATAATTTGAATTATCGATGGGTACGTTTCTCAATAATTTCTAGAATAATCAACCCAAAGTATTGGGTTCAATAAGATCACAGTAAAAAAAAAATCTTTACTGGGTAACCTAGTAATACATTAGGGAGGGTGAATACTCTTTCTTGCTTTTGCAAAGTCCTGTTCAGGTTTGGGAACCCAACTGCAAAACTAATTTTGGTGAAAATGATAGGCAAAGTTATTTCGATCCGGTGAGATTAACCAATACTTGTTTAGTAAATTGATCGTAGGTAAAATTTTTTTCCTTCTTGAATTCCGGGGTGTTTTATTCAGTGCATTCACGAAAACTCTCGATATCATTATAAATATTTGGTTTTATCCGCGTTTTTTCAAAGGGTCTAATAACGGGAGTAAATTTTTTAATAAACCCTGTTTTGTTCATAGTGATTGTTTTCAAGGAACAAGGAAAATTGAAACTCTGGGTAAAACCCACAGCCCAGGTACCTTCTAAATGAAAATTTAAAAGGGGTAATTGGGGTAACGAAATGGGATGTTTTATTTTTTGGGGGAAAAAAGACATTGAAATAAATTTCTCAGAAGCGTAACGTAAAAGTCGTCAGTCATTTTTTTAAAACTTCGCTCTCGGCAATCCAGCTAGAGAATTTTTCGGGATAACCAACCCCCGATACGCAAATTCGCGTCTGCCATTCCCACTCTCTTTTTCAGTATTTTATCTATTTTTAAAAAAAATCGTTTTCACTATAATTGATTTTTTGTATTTTAGGGTTTATAAAAAATTCCTTCAAACAAATTTTTCCATTAAAATCGCAAATTTTTTAAACAAAAAGGGGTTCTTTTCGCAACTTTTCGCCCAAATTTTTAATACTTCAACCGTCCAGTTATTTTTGTAACCCCTTTTTCGAAAATTTTGTTTTTATTTTGAGGGAAAGCACATAATCCCCCTTTTTGTATTTTTGGGTTTTTTATTTTTGTTTTCTCATATTTCCCCCCTTTGGGGATTTTTATTACTTTTAGAATATTATCGGCATTAACATCCCCGGGGGCCATTTTTTTTAGGGTTTTATGAGTGCTCTTTTTATAAAAGCGACCCCAAAATCGTTTAAAACCTCTATATAACGACGTGAATTTTTCATAAGTAAAAAAATTTGAAAAATTTTTGATTTAATTGTTCTGTTAAACCGCTCGATTACTGCTTTTCTTTAACCTGAGGATTCGTAGCAACGAAATTTTTGATATTATATTGTTTTTCCCCACTGCATGTTTTTTTTAAAAATTTTCCCAAAAACTCTTTACCTGCATCAGTTTTTTATATTTATTGGGAAATTTTATGGACTCTTTTGAAAATATCAATGAAACTTTCACAACGTTTTTAGCTGATTTTGATTTTAAAGGTTTTTAAACCCCTTTCAAATTTACTGAAAACATCTATTAAAAAAGTCAGTAAATATTGATATCCGTCATTAATTCGGCTAAAGATTTCAAATCTACCAAATCAGCCCCAAAAAGTCATAAAAATTATTCATTTTTATTATTCATTTGGAAAATTTTTTCTGACATTTTTTTTTGAAGTGTGTATGTTTCCTGCCCCTGTAACCATTCTTCGATATCCCCTGATGTGAATTTTCCACGTAAAATTTTTTTGCAGCTTTTGAAACCCACTTTCGAAACTCGAAGGATGTTTAACCCTCATAATAAAGAGAATTCATGAAAAAATTAAATTTTGGATATACATAGGCCCACACAATTTTTTTCTTTTTCCCACGTGTATTATTAGGAGTTGAAGTATCTGTAATTTTTTTTCTGCGTCAAAGTGTACCGACTCATCTATTTTTTTGGGGGTTTTTTATTAAAAAGCGATCTATAGGTGTCTCTTCTTCGCCCAACTCTCCTCTTGCTTTTTATAGTGTTGAAAATAATTTGATTTCGTAAAATTGTCGAGTGTTTTTTCCCCAAAGCATTGTAAGGGCTTGTCAAGCCATGATCAACCTCATCCGATCTATTTCGCAGTATCTTTTGTAAATTTTTCGTTACCCATTAGTTCTAAGGGAATATTAATATTCTTTTAAAACGTCAACATAATGTTGCCATTCATACGCTTCAGCTTGTCTACGAAAGGGCTAAAACCCTGTCATTTTTCAGATCGATAATATTCGCTCCGTGTAACAAATTTCCCCATTTTTTGTTTAATACCCCCTGTTTTATCCCAAGTTATAAAATCTGTATTTTTCAGCAAATTTATCAAAAAATTTTCCCCTTTATTGTGAAAACGTTTTGGGAAAACAGTCGGGCAATACATCATCTACGAGGGTCATCTTTCGAAATTTTAGATGTTTTATTTTTTCCATAATTATGGGTATTTTTAAAGGATTTCTATCTGCCCTGCGTAAAATGTAGATATCTTTGAAGCCTTGCTGGTATTTTTTCCCCATTTCCCCTTGTCGGGTATATCACAATTCAATATAAAAATCATCTCACTATCTAACTTTGACGCTGGCTCCGGGGTTTTGGGATGATTGCTGTTTTTTTTTTCATTCTGTTTTAAATATTTCATGATCGATAACAACCATTTTCTTTGTGTGATCCATAGAAATTTTATTTTGGAAAAAGTTAATTTTAATTTAAAAGAGGTAGAAAAAAGCACCGCCTCTCTGAAGAAATATTTTCTTTTTCCCTGTTTAAAATTACTTTTATCTTTTAAATTTTCTCAATGTTTTTTTATGTTTTCGAATTTTTGATTTCTGTGCTGTGAAACTTTAAATTTCCCTCAGAATTTTTATGAACGCTTTCACAAATACTTTTTATAACGGTTGTATCAGCGTTTTTTCAAAAATTCCCTTACTTGTTTAGGTGACGAGTTCCCCTAAAAAATCGAACCCCCCTCTTTATTAATTTGATCAGACACTCATCACAACGAATGAGTTAATATTATTTAAATTTAAAACTATTTATACCCTACTTAGGTTTGGGAGATAATACAAAAGGTTTTTTCGTTTGGAAGTATATTCGTGGAACACGAAAATTTTTAGGTGTTTATTGTTTTTAAATCTATCAGAATGTAACCGTGAGGTTTAGACGTTGAAACATTTTAAGCCCCTTTCCCGAATGAATTTTGTATTTTTTAGGATAAAGTTTACGGGCCAAATGCATTATTTAGTTTTAAAACTCGGGGGTTTTTTTAAATATACTATAAAAGTTTGGGGTTCAAAGAAATATCTCCTACCCCCCCTGATGAAATTTAAATTTTTCGTTATGAAAAATTTCGCTTAAATTTCTGTGATGGCATCCTTTTGTAAATTATATTCAAAAATTTTTTATTTGTTTCAGTCATCATATCATCTTTTTAAAGATTAAACTATTCTGACTACCATCATAATCTTTCAAACACGGTAGACCTTTTTTAAAATTTTATATGAAAAGTTTTTTCCCCTTCAAAAGTTGGTTGCCATTCATCGTAATAATAACATATTAACTTTGGTTTTTTCACAAAATGTAACTTAGGTTTTCTAAAAAATTTTTAAGGGAAACACTGGGGGTTTCCCCCGGGAAGAGGGAAAACCCGCCCATAATGCAAGTAAAGGGATGTTTAAATTTTAAAATTTTCCCTTTTTTGGGTAATTTAGTGTTTTAATCTAGGAGGTTTGTAATGAACTGAATAAATTTTTTGATTTAAATTTATTTTTATATAATTTAAATTTTTACATACCAAAAAACTTATTTATATACAATTACACATAATTTTATCTACCAAATTGATACTATCTAATAAAAATATTCTCAATATTGTAATAATATTTTACAAGTTCATACTAGGGGTGAGTCATTGTAACTCTTTTTAAAAATTAGAAAAGTTTGTATATCCTTTTAAAACGTAAATGTTCCTTACCATTTCAGTGAAAAATAAAATTGCAAAATAATCAATTGGGGCAATACTTGGTAATAGCATCGTCACTTTAAATTTTTTCACTAATTTTGGGGGTACAAAGAGTTTCTTTCCGGCTGAAAAAAGTTTTTAAAAAAATCAACAGCCAAAAAAATTTTTGGGAATTTTCCCTTTCCCTTTTTAAATATCAAAAACTTGTTACTGTAGAATCAGTAAATAAAAAACCAATTGTATCCAGATATTTTCAATTTCACTTTTTTTTTCCCCAAAACCCCTTCAGTAGCCCCTGGCATTTTAAAAAATAATTTCATCTACTTTTTTTTTCGTAATAAAATGAAAAACAAGATAACCATGGGCACCTATTCTAAGTAAACATTGAAAATCATTGAAAGGATCCAAACCAAAGCTTTACATATTTTTGGCCCGAGAGATTCAAAATTTTATATGTCTTCACTCACGAGCCGATGCATCTCACGCTCCATCCTCCCATTTACGGTGTTGTGGTACAACCCTCTTCAGGATAAGGAAACCCTGTTTGTTGAACGTTTTAGTGGGAGCCGATGGTGTATTTCATTTGCTTTCCTTTATTTTTCCGTCTGGAATTTCGACGGCCATCTTTTTGATCGAACGGTCCCCATTTTTACTGTACATGGTATTTAACTGCTGGTAGATATTAAAAAATAAAATGTCTATTTTTTTTTGCAGCGAGCTGTTTTTATGCCCTTACCCCCTCCAAGTTTTTTTGGTATTATTCCACTTCCCCCGTTTGTGTGTGGGATTTTTTTGGTTTTGACTATCAAAGAAATATTCCCACGGTTCTGACCACCCACCCCCATGAATAACTTTCTAATGCCCGCGACGGATTTCTATGAAACACACGGTCCCTAGATTTTGTAAAAAAATATTACCCGACCACCCCGTCGAAACCCCGATGAATAACTTCTTTCATTTTTCTAGACCACCCACGTCGAAAGAAACCCCATTCACCTGTCACCATCAATCATTTGTTAATACACCCCTGTCATTTCCACACCTGGCGTGTCTAACTATAGACCTGTCATGATTTATTACCCCACACCTGGTATGTCTAACAATAGACCTTCAGGATTTACGACCTTGACCTGTCTGTGTAACAATAGACCTGTCATGATTTACTACTTCCCGGGGAAGGACTTCTACTCGTCTGTAAAAAGAACTTTTTCCCCCTTGATGTTCATTCCAGTCAGCATGTGCTTTTGCAAAAATTTTAACCGTCCGATTTTATGGGGGTGGAAGATGCCGAGGAACTCTGCAGGACGTCTTGGCTTTAAATCGACCTCCTTAAGTTCCTTATTATTGTTTTGGTGGGAAAAATTGACTTTCCTTGCATTTTGTAATTGATTTTTTTTGATGCGGAGCACTATAAGTATACGATTTCGCAAAGATTGAATTCTTTAAAAATTGCTCATCTCTTTGGGGTGTAAATTCTCTTAGTCCTTGACCAGGCCGCCTTTTGTTCCTCCAGTCTCATTGTAACGTTTTAGTACGCGAGAAACAGTCGATTGATGGATATTCAATCTCTGTGAAATGTCTTCTTGTCTATCCCCCTCATTGTTTAAACAAACAATTTTAACCGCAACTAACTCTTTAAAACGGGCATCTCACTAACTGAAATACAGATTAAAGAAATAATAAACTGAAAATGTCATTCTGAAAATTATTTTAGTCATAAAGGAACACAAAGCTACGATTTAGTTTCCGCTTATTCAGTTATAATTTCAAGTTAACCTAATTCAGTTATAAAAGCTATGTCTTCCCATTATTTTATCTGCAATAAATTGCAATATACGTAGAACACTCCAATGTAACAGATTTAGCAAGAAATCACAAAAGTGTAAAAGGGAAAAAAAAAATTTAACCTAAAATAAAATATGCAATAATTTTGCCCGTGAGTGTATATTTATATATATTTAGATATATATAAATTTATTATATTATATTTTATGATATATATATATATTATTTTATTATTTTTATATAAAAATATATTATTATTATTATTATAATATATTATTATATAAATTAATTTTTATTATTATTATTATATATTTATATTATATTATAATAAAATTATTGTAATATATATATTTTTATATATAAATATATATATATATATATATATATATTATATATATATATATTATATATATATATATATTATATATATAATATATATATATATATATTAAAAACGTTTGTATTATGGGGAAATGTGGTCTGTAGACTAAATAAACTCTTTGTCTTTTTTTCAACTCAATATTTCGCCATTTATTTTACAGCTTCATCAGGAGTACTGAAAAAAATTTTTTAAAAAATTTAAAAAACTTTAAAACCTTTACATTTTCACTATCTTTATATAACTCTACACAATTAAAATGACATATACAATTTTAAAGCACAAAACATTTGACACTTACAAGAATAGAGTTGGTCCTTAGTTGTAATATTCGGATGCATATATCTACCATCTCAACAAAATTAAACCAACAATGAATTCCCTCTCACTGAAGACAACAAGGGACGAACACATGGCAACAATGCTACATTGATAAACGATTAGATTTAATTCAAAATATTTATATAGATTTCACTCAGTTGGTCTGTGTCTGATTTAAAATTCACTGTATTCACATCTTGACTTATGTGTACCATTTCCAAAAACAACCTACTCTTATAATTATTTTTCTGTTTCTAGTATTTTGACTTTGTCGAAATTAAAATGATGTCCCATTTTTTGATAGTGGTTAACTAATGCACACGAATTTTTCCTATTTTACAGTCACTCTTATTTTGCGTCACCTTTGTTTCAACCCTGTTGCGTTTGTCCAATGAAACTACTGTCACATTCCATACATGGATTCTATAGATGACATTATTTTTATATTGTAATGGTGTTTTTACCCTTTCATTCCAGTAAATAGTTTCGAGCTGTTATGGGTATTATACTTTGCTATTTTTATTTCGGGAAAAATTTTTTAAAAATATGTTCATAATTGACTGTGTCACGTACCAACATACGGCAATCTCTTGTATTTAAATATTATATTTGCTTCTTCCTTGGGACCGCCATAGAAGTGAGTACTGAAAATAAGTTTATTTGATAGACCTCTAGGTTACCCATTATTAGCAAAGATGTCAGTAGTTTTTTTAAGTTTGTTTTTTTTTAATTTTTCCTCAGAAAAATGTATAACTCGATTTTTCTTGCTATAAAGTGTTGTACTTCTGATTATTTGGATGACTAGAATGAAAGTTTAAAAATCTACCAGAACAAGTTGGTTTCTGATCCCCAAACCAATTCAATTTCATTATTATTATTTCTTATTACTCTGGTATCTAAAAATGGAATGTTTTTTTTGGTTTTTTGTTTCCAGGGTAAACTGTAGGTGTTCTTTTAATGAGTTGAATACATTCGGGGGTTTTTCTTTTGATTTTCTGGTACACTACAGATTATATCATCTACAAACTTGTATATAAAAGGGAAAAATTTTAAAAGGCAATTTGGAATGATATCATCAAACAAGTGATCCAATACAATAGTTGCTAATATGGGACTTATAGGTGATCCCATTGGTGTCCCAAAAATCTGCCTGTAGAAACTGTCATTAAAAAGTTTTTTAAAGAAAAATTTTGCTATAATGACAGTTTCTACAGGCAGTTTTTTTGAGACCCCAAAAAGGGATCCCCTTTTTAAAGTCCCAATTAAAATATTTTATTGGATCACTTTTTTTGATGATATCTTTTCCAAAATTGCCTTTTAAAATTTTCCCTTTTCATATACAAGTTTGTAGATGATATAATTTTAGTGTACCAGAAAATAAAAATAGAAAAAACCCCCAAATGTATTCAACTCATTAAAAGAAACACCTACAGTTTACCCTGGAAACAGAAAACCAAAGAAGCATTCCTTTTTTTTGATACCAGAGTAAAAGAAATAATAATAATGAAATTGAATTGGATTGGTACAAAAACCCAAAATTGTTCGGGTTTTGATTTTTAAATTTTTATTCTAGTCACCAAATAATCAGAAGTACAAAACTTTTTTTAGCAATGAAAAATCGAGTTATACATATTTCTGAGGAAAAATTCAAAAAAAAAACTTAAAAAAACTAATTGAAATCTTTGCTAAAAATGGGTACCCTAAAGGTCTTTTAAAAAAAAACTTTTTTTCAGTATCACTTCTTGACGGTCCCACGGAAGAAGCAAATATAATATTTAAATACAAGAGATTGCCGTATGTTGGTACAGTGACACAGTCAATTATGAACATTTTTAAAAAAATTTTCCAAAAAAAAAAAATAGCAAAGTATAATACCCATAACAGCTCGAAACTTTTTTCTGGAATGAAGGAAAAAACACCTTTTCAATATAAAAATAATGTCATCTATAGAATACCATTTTTTGGAATGTGACAGTAGTTACTTGGACAAACGCAACAGTGGTTGAAACAAAGGCTGACGCAACATAAAAGTGACTGAAAAAAAGGGGAAAAAATTCGTGTGCATTATTTAAAACCCCTATAAAAAATGGGACATCATTTTAATTTCGACAATGTCAAAATACTAGAAACAGAATATAATTATAAGATTAGATTGTTTTTGGAAATGGTACACATAAAACAAGGTGTGAATACCGAGTATTTTAAATCAGACACAGACCAACTGTGTGAAATCTATAAATATTTTGAATTAAATCTAATCGTTTATCAATGTAGGGATTGTTGCCATGTGTTCGTCTTGTTGTCTTCAGTGAGAGGGAATTCATTGTTGGTTTAGATTTGTGTTGAGATGGTAGATATATGCATCCGATATATTACAACTAAGGACCAACTCTATTCTTGTAAGTGTCAAATGTTATGTGCTTTAAAATTGTATATGTCATTTTAATTGTGTAGAGTTATATAAGAGATAGTGAAAATGTAAAGGTTTTTAAAGTTTTAAATTTTTTTAAAAATTTTTTTCAGTACTCCTGATGAAGCTGTAAAATAAATGGCGAAATATTGAGTTGAAAAAAAGACAAAAAAGTTTATTGAGTCTACAGACCACATTCCCGATAATACAAAGCGTTTCTATATTATACAGATTGGTCGAAATTATTAAAATATTACTATATATATATATATATATATATATATAAAATATATATAGTCTATATATATAATAAAATAAAATATATAAACTGAAATTTAGGTGCAAAAAGTGAGAAAAAAACTATATTTTATTACACAAAAAAAAATAGAATGAAACTTTCAAAATACATGTATATGTACAGTTATAGCGAAAAATTTTTGCGCTGCGTCTAAATCACTCTAATAAAAAACAGTATACAAAAAAAATAATTCATACTTACTGGAATATATATATATATATATATATACTAATATATATATATATATATATATATATATATATATATATATATATATATATATATAATATATATATATATATATATATATTTTATATATATTATATATGGGTCATTCTTAGGTAATTTTAATTTTAGAGAGACATATTTTCACGAAATTATTTTCCATAGAAGAATGCTGATACTCATTTATTAAGTTATTCACCACTTACACCTCTCATAAACAAAAGGGCCAGATACTTTAGTGTATTTTACACTTTTTCTAGAAGTCAGAGGAAAAAAGATTGCAGAGGAGTGACACATGACACGTAATAGAGACATTTCGACCACAGAAGTGACATTTCTGCTTTAATTCCTTCAACAAAAATAGTACTGTCACAAAAATAAACATATTCTTCAAATAGTTCATAGATTGAATGAAAATATTGAATAACTGAATATAGAGTCATTTGTTAATGCGCGAAAAAAAATCAGAGAACAAAAGATATTGTCAATGAAGAAAACTAACAAAATAAAAACGGTCAAATGAAAAATATTAACAACACATATAATAAAAAATTTTTTCAATGACATCTTCTACCTGTATAAACTTCCCCTGCAACTTCCCCTTTTATGCATAGTTGAGGTACTATTACATGCTTTTAGAAACTGGACTAGAATTTCTGGGTTGTCCACACTTCCGGTGCACTTACCTGCGATATGAATTTGACTAAGACGTAATCTCCATTTTTATCAATAGCTTCAGAAACAGCCGGAATGTCTTCATCAAATTCTGGATATACCTCGTTCACATTTAGACGAACATCGGTAGGTTTTGAATAATCTTTCTGTCCCTTAATAAAATGAGAACAGTTATTTCTACATAAACAGCTAAAATTTTTCATGATGATCTTATTTGGTAATAGTGCAAATCCTTGGACCTGGTGAACTTTTAGAGTACCAGGAAAAGGTATTACCAATGACGCATTTTCTTCGGTTGTTTTTGTATGGCTTATTCAAAAATAAATGTTTTTCTCACATCTTCTGTATTTACGTTTTCGATATTATTCACAATTTCCTTCATT
>JARQZK010001944.1:0-12376 GCA_030704885.1 Cynegetis impunctata | reverse complement strand
CATTTTTGGGACCTTCAAAGCGCCTGACAAAGACTTACTCCGAAGGTAAGTGTCTGGCAGTAATGAATATAATTTTTTACAGTATTCTTCTTACAGTATTCTGGAAATTGGCCGTCGGTACGAGGTAGCAAGTATGCATACATTGAAAGTACATACGAACATTACTTTCCCACACATTTTATTGCTGAGAAAATAAAAAATGTCTGGCGGCTCTGAGATCTGGCTCTATTAGGTAAACTTTTTAGACTTGTCCTCATATATAATGGAGATCTTCTACCTATTCTGAACTTGAAATTGGGTAATACAAAAGCGTTTCTGTCACGGGTATCATAAGTGTGCCGGTCGCCACGCTTCAAAAGCGACTTCCGCATTTTATACATTAAAGTCGCCAGTTCCAAAATACAGAGTGAAGGTAAAGTTAAAATTTTGAGAGATCTAAAAAAAGGTCTACAGGAAGCAGTATAAGGCGCGCCGAAAGCTCCTTTCAATCTTCTTCTGACACAGGAATACATCGCAAGCCGCAGACGATGAGCCCCAGAATATAATACCATAAGAAACTTTTGAGTGCGCCTGCGCGTAATAAACAGATATGAGCTAATCCGAGGTCAAAATGTCTCTCATATTTCGGACTAGAAAACATCTATTATCATCTATTCGAAATTCAACTTCAAATACTAGAGACTAAGATATAAGAACTTGGCATTATAAAAAAACGTCAAACTATTCTCGTTTTGTCATTTCAGAAACTGCGATGGGACTAGAGAAAATAGATGAGGTTACATTCGTAAACTACAGAGAAAAACTTGGAAAACTCTTACCCCTATTTTTCCAAAAACTTCAGCGCATATGGTACAGATCTGCTATTTTATATAGTCTTTCCGATTTGGCTTCCAGAGAAAAAAAATTAGTTGAAGAAATGCATAATTTTTCACGCGAGGTAATACAAGATAGATTGAAAAAACAAAATTTCGGGAAGAGGAAAAGAATGGCGATGTTGGATCTATTGCTTAAATTTAAAGAAGATGGCGTTGACATCGATTTGAAATCCATAAGGGAAGAAGTCGATACGTTTATCTTTGAGGTAAGTAGGGGAGACCGGGTACAAAAGTAACATTTTGTACTTTCGCCTTGGTTTCTCGTTAGGTGTTATTATTTCGGTGAAATTGATATAGCCATACATAAATTCCGTTTATGTTCTATACATTAGCATCTTAAGTTACCTTATTATTGTGTATTTTGCATGAATCACAGAAACTTTAAAAAAACTTGTCATTTGTTAGTTTCGACCACGTTGACGGGCCGAAAGTAGCACGTTGTGGGTCGAAAGTAACAGGACAACGATGTTTGTAATGAATATGATATGACATATTTAATCAAACAAATATTTATTGAAAAATTCAGTCTTCTCTATTCAGACTCGCAATTATGGCACACATAATTCATTGACTCATTCAGTACCTATGAGACCACATTTTGGATTCGAAACAATGTAAACTTTGCTCATCCAGTCGACTATTGCTAAAATTTTCTAAACAAACGAGGTATAAGCAATCTTCGTCGTCAAATTTATTTTCCTTGTCTACAACTGCGCTAGTATTTCTAGCTTAAATTTTTCTTATATATCTATGTAATGTAACATGGGAGTCATTCAATTTTTTTTGCCGTGGCTCTTATTTTTTCACCATCATTAAAATGCTCTTCAGCCGCTTTTCGATAGACTTCCATGTTATTTGTGCCGTGGTTATTATGCGTTGTCGCGGCATTTTGTTGAAATAAACACACACACATAAAAAGTTTACTTAGAGTAAATCAATACGGGGACAAAAGTAACATGTTACTTATGTACCCATCGGGATGCGTTACTTTTGTACCCTACAGCATTTTTCTTAGAACATGAAAGATAACCTTGAAACGGAACATGCTAGACAAAAACGAATTTAAGCACATTAAAATCAATCTAATCGAGTATCAATATGCAAATATTCAGATTAATATCATCCCTTCAATACTACATAAATATTAAATAAGTAAACGTCAAAAAATTTACTTTTGATTTGTGAAATCACGTAGTGTACCCTCACACGATCTAACAGTGCGTGGCGCGAGCGGCGATTGAATGCAACTGAAGGTGGCGCCACTGGCTATCACCTGACAGCAGCTAAGTGTTGTTTTGACAATTCTTTAAACCTACAGAGCATTAGTTACTTTCGACCCGCCGCACAGAGGGGTAAAGCTTTAATCTAGCCGGCCAAAAATCAGTTTCACAAAATGCAGCGGAGGTGGGAAAACTCTATCGAACGTTCAATTGGAATAGTGGGGGATTAAAGTTTAGGGTCTAAATTGTTTACCTGGTTGATCGAATTAGAGGAAAACCCAGTTTGAACTTGTCTGTTGTACCCTTTTTATTTTGTTTAGCATCAAAAGAAAGTTTGTGAGTGCATAGTTCAGTGCTACCTGTTACCGATCTAGTTTTTTATTATACCAAGTCATCATGGATAGTGAAAGACCAGGTATGTCTCTATGTTATAGTTTAATATTATTAATTAAAATATAGGATAAGGCAAGAAAAAAAATATAAAAAGATGCTCTTTTTTTTGCGGTTTGTTATTGTGAATTTCAACATTCGATAAGGATTTTGTTATACTTCCCGATGAGTCCCGATACCTTTCTTAACATGACTGGTTGTTCAAGTTATGAGGTAAATAAATATTAAATCAATAGCCACTACTAACCGCAACTCTAGAAAATATTGATTTTTTTCTCCTGCAAATCTAAATAAAGAACCAATATTTTAAAAAAATTATTTATACCTACATATTTAGCTATTTTCATTACTTAAGGGCAAATGTTATTTTAGGGCCATCTGGAGTGAGAATTCTTGTAAGGCGACATCTTTTTGACCTTATGGATAGCCAGCAATTGCCAAATTTCGACCAAAAATTAGAATTTTTGAAAAATTTCCTGATAAATCAGGAGAGTTATTCTGAAAAGCAACAGAAAGATATAAAACACGAATTTTCAAGACTTAAGTCAGAATTTCGGCGAAGATGGCAGAAAGCGAACAAGGTTAGAACATTATTTATTAACAATCCAATTTCATCTTGGTTGGAAGGAACATTTGAAATTACCTCGAGTAGTTACGTCTAGAGGTCGACGCACAGAAATCATTCGTGGAATGTAGTGAGAGAAGCAAGAGACGAAAAACGGAAGAAGTGCGCAGAGAAGCAGATCTGGCAGATCCTTTCTCATGCAACCCAATCCTAACTTTATGCCGCTGGACATCGGAATGCTTCTCTGGTGGTTAAGGAAATCACTCAAGATCCAACGCTAGCAACGAAATACAAGGAACAATTGTCGGATGATTATGGTAAGGCCTGTACAAAGATATCCACTGTGCAGGCGTTATCGATGTTCGTAGAAGCAAATCTATCTAGAAGACAGTACGAGCTAGTAAGAAATTCGTGTAAAAAACTATATCCATGCTATAGTATGCTACAAAAAGAAAAACTTAGCTGCTATCCAGATAAGGATTCCTATCGAGTCACGGATTCTCATGCAGAAGTCCAGTTGCAAGCTTTAATGGACCATACTGTACTAAGACTGTTGAACTCTCTGGAAGAAATAGGAGAAACATTGAGTGATGAAGAACGGACTTCACTTCTGCTGATTTGTGAATGGGGATGTGATGGTTATCAACAAAGAGAATACAAACAGAAGTTTAAAAATGACGCAGACTCAGACGCCAACATTTTCCAAAGCTCCTTTGTACCTCTTCGACTGGTTTCTCAGTCGAACGAAAAAATTATTTGGCAAAATCCGACGCCTTCCTCACCTAGATTCTGTCGACCCATACGGATAAGGTTCGTTAAAGAGTCTGCCGACATTACCAAAGAAGAAATATCACCAGAGATCCCAGTTTTTTAGAATATTTTTTTCGAAATCAGCAGTCTAAAATTAATAGAAAATGGTGATAAAATATTTTTGGCCGGCTAGACCTGTCAATTACCCCTCTGTGCGCCGTTACTTTTGTACCCGGTCTCCCCTACGAAAAAAATAGTATCATCTTTATAGCAGCTGTTATATCATATGATAGCATCATATGACAAACAAAAATTCAAGTTCTATAATATTTATAGACTGCGTTTTCTATAATATATTGTCCATGAAAATATGAACAGCCAAAGTAATTGCCAATTTTATTTATTGCTACCTTCAATTACTATTACTATTTGCTGTTATTTTGCACAACCTTCATTCGTATGGCTGTATTCCTATGGAGAACATTGTTGGGAACACAGGCAAAGGGACATGGAAAAAATAAAACAAAATATATAGATATAATATCAAAATTCATGAAACTGGATGGTAGTAAATAGTTAACAATAACATAGTAAATAAATACTCTAGGAATTTTAAATATATACCGAAATATCATAGCTCTTCAATTAACCCGAACAAGTATACAAGGTTGTATTCTTTCTTCAAATAATAATTGATATCACACATCTAACGAAAAGATTATTGGTTCAATATTTAAAGTTTCTTGAAATTTGAATTGACAATTATAGATAATTTTATGATTGTAGGGACATGACACAACTGCTGCAGCTATTCAATTTCTTCTGCTTCAGCTGGCCAATAATCAAGATATTCAGGTGAGAATATTTTCAGTGCACTTGTAGAAATTTACCCAAGTTTTGATAGTTCAGTTTTGCCTTAAAAACAAACCCAGATATAAAATTTCAGCTCATTTGGTTCGATGCTGGAACCGCTGGAGATGCCGATATGTACCTGGAAAAAAATAATACATACATATACTATATAATAATGAATATATTATATATATATATATATATATATATAATATATATATATATATATATATATATATTAGGCAATTTTAAGGTATAAACCCGCATACGGAAGCAGCTGTTTACACGTGTTTCGGATTTTTTGGTCCTCATCAGAACAGCGTAGCCAAGTTATGGTTGGAACAAACTTGGAAATAAAAAAACAAAACAATCGAAAGGCTTAGCGGGAATAATCAAGATATTAGATTTGCAATTTTAAGCTCGAAACACGTGTAAACAGTGCTTCCCACTTTATGACCTTAAAAGCCTAATATTTGATTACCCCCCGCTTAAGCCTTATTGTATCTTAAGATTTACTTGGTCCGAGGTCCGGTAGAAGACATAAATTGCCTCCGTGGCTTATGTGAAGATCTTGCTCCCAAACAGGAGTGTTCGAGCTGTTAGCTGCAAATGTGCGATGATCTTTTACAACGAAGGATTTCGATTGTTTTGTTTCTCCATCTCCAAGTTTGTCCAACCATAACCATACGCTGTTCTGATGAGGACCAAAAAGTCCGAAACACGTGTAAACAGCTTTAGTTTAGTATTGAAGTGTAGCTTGATAAGGAGATTTATTTTATCTATATATAAACAGTTATTTACAGAAACAAAATAAACGTATACAGTATATATTGAAACTGGTGTAGCTATTGGTATAAAACAAATTACTTTTGGTTCTTTTAATTTTGATTGGCAAAGAATAATTGAAGAATAAAACGAAAATTTTTCATTTCTTGATAATCACATAATAGTGCCCACTTTCCTTTTTCAAAAATAAGTTATCGTGTCATCATTGAACTCTTTTATTTTATTGTTTTAATTGCCAGAAGAAAGCAGCAGAGGAAGTGGAAAATGTCTTCAAGGGCGAAGATAGATATTGTACTCAAGAAGATTTAACGAAATTAGAATACCTAGAATGCTGCATAAAAGAAACCTTGAGGTTATACCCCAGTGTACCATTTATTTCTCGACAATGTGGAAAAGAATATACGACATCAACAGGTTACAGAATTCCAAAAGGTACAACTCTGCACATGCACGTTTTTGACCTTCACAGAGACCCAAATGTCTATCCGGATCCTGAAAAATTTGATCCTGAGCGATTCAAACCAGAAAACACAATAAATAGGTCCCCATTTGCTTACGTTCCTTTCAGTGCTGGGCCCAGAAATTGCATAGGTGCGTTTGAATCTATTCCCGAAATCGTGTTCTAATAGTTTCTGACTCATAATATGAATATTTTCAGGGCAGAGGTTTGAAGTTTCGTTTTTACCAAGATTAAAGGATGTTCGGTTTAACTGGACCGTTCCCAAAGAAACAAAAGCGGAAGGTTTGCTCATCTTTCAAAATATAATTTTATAAAATCTAATTTTTAAGGATTTTATTTTTTAGGGGGGGAAAAGCCTCTAAAAGTATAAATTACCAAAAAAAATATAATAAAAGCTTCGCATTTTGGACCTCCCAAAAATGCAGGCGCCGTAAGCCGCATTTTGGCAAACTTACAAAGCCGCAGATAAAGAGATCTCCCCGAATCGCGGCCCGAAGGGCCCCTCCGTCGATCGCCCACGTCCTTTCCGTAGTGCTTAAGCTACTTCTCGCCTCGATCCGATACGCCGATTTTTCGCATATCGAACGGTTTGTTAAAGTTTGACGTTTCTCCGGAATTCGTGAAAACGGCAGCAATATTCCCGGGGACGCGCTTAAGAAACCATTTTTCGCTTGAAATTCCAAATAGCATTCACCAGTGACCGCCTCTCGAGCCGACAGTTGGACGGGTTCGAATTCTATCGAGAAGCATCCTTCACCGCCGATGCCCAGATACGAGTATAGTAGATTTTCCCTACCGATTTCGCACAAACTACAGATTAAACACATATGCGACAGTGAGCAGCAGATGGCGCGCCCGTTCGACAGAGGCAGGGACGAGCTCAGCACTTGACGCGTCGCTTACCAAATAGAATAAAAGGATTGCGTTCGGTTCAATTCGCCGTACCGTTCGACAGAGGCAGGGACAGGCTTTGCACTCATCGTGGTTCGGGAAACTATATTTTCATCGATCTATAGGTTTTCACGGATTCTATTTAATAGGCGGGGGAGCCTCTCGACTAGTATATAATACTAAATAAATAATTGCTTCGCCATTTTGGACCTCCCAAAATGCAGGCGGCCGAAAGCCGCATAATTTTGCAAACTTACAAAGCCGAGATATAAGAGATCGGCCGCGAATCGCGGGGCTCCGGAAGGGGGCCCCGTCGATCGCCCGCGTCCTTTCCGTAGTGCTTAGGCTACGTCTCGCCTCGATCCGAGACGCCTGATTTTCGATATCGAACGTTTAAAAGTTGACGTTTCTCCGGACATTCGTGAAAACGGCAGCATTTCCGACGCTTAAGAAACCATTTTCGCTTGAATCCAACTAGCATTCACGTGACCGCCTGCTCGAGCGCGACATGACGGGTCGAATTCTATCGAGAAGCATCGCCACCGCGAGGCCCAACGAGTTATATAGTAGTTTTCTACCCCGATTTCGCGACAAACTTAACAGATTTGACACTATGACAGTGAGCAGCAGATGGCGCGCCCGTTTCGACAGAGGCAGGGACGAGCTCAGCACTTGACGCGTCGCGTACCATAGATAAAGGATGCGTCGGTTCAATCGCGTACCGATTCGACAGAGGCAGGGGACAGGCTTTGCGACTCATCGTTGGTTCGGGAAAACTATATTTTCATCGATCTATAGTTTTCACGGATCTATTTAATAGGGCGGGGAGCCTCTCACTAGTATATAATACTAAATAAATAATTGCTTTCGTGCCATTTTGGCCCTCCAAAATGCCAGGCGGCCGTAAGGCCGCCAATTTTGGCCAAACTTACGAAAGCCGAGATAAAGAGCGTAGATACACAAACAGATCGGCCCCGAATCGCGGGCCCGAAGGCCCGCGTCGATCGCCCGCGTCCTTTCCGTTAGTGCTTAGGCTACGGTCTCGCCTCGATCCGAGACGCCGATTTTCGATATCGAACGTTTAAAGTTTGACGTTTCTCCGAATTCGTGAAAACGGCAGCATTTCCGACGCTTAAGAACCATTTTCGCTTGAATCCAACTAGCATTCACGTGACCGCCTCTCGAGCCGACAGTTGGACGGGTCGAATTCTATCGAGAAGCATCGCCACCGCGAGGCCCAACGAATATAGTAGTTTTCTACCGATTTCGCACAAACTACAGATTGACACTATCGACAGTGAGCAGCAGGTGGCGCGCCCGTTCGACAGAGGCAGGGACGAGCTCAGCACTTGACGCGTCGCGTACTATAGATAAAGGATGCGTTCGGTTCAATCGCGTACCGTTCGACAGAGGCAGGGACAGGCTTTGCACTCATCGTGGTTCGGGAAACTATATTTTCATCGATCTATAGTTTTCACGGATCTATTTAATAGGCGGGGGAGCCTCTCACTAGTATAAGTTACTAAACAGAGATATATTTAATGATTATAACAAAAATAGAAACTTGTATGTAACACTGCTAAACAAAACCAAAGTTCTATTATTTTTCTGTTGAAACATGTATTTGTAAATATTGTTCAAATTACTTTCGAAAACTTCTCTCGTGGCATTCTCATCAGAGCATCTCGAATTTTCGTGCCTGCGTCGCGTGTGGTTTATTTTATTTTTTATGTAGCCCCCATATAAAGAAAATCTAATAGAGATAAGTCAGGGGACCTTGGTTGCCAGGTTAAATGGGTCATTTTTTAATCAATACACCTGGACTTTAGAATCTTTATAGGATAAATATTTTCTATATGAAGCCAACTTGAATTTCGTCAAGTAGTTCAGAAAGAAAATCATCCACAAAAATTTCAAATTATCTTTGATTTGATTCAAGTTACGCTCGAAAATACGGTAGACTAATCTTCCTCCAAAAACGAAACAAAATCGGACAATAAACCACCTACAAAACTCAATACACTTCTCAGTTTCACTTGGGCTGCTAGATGATGTATAGCTTGGGATATGTAGGGAAGTATATATATATATATATTATATATATATATATATATATATATATATATATATATATATATATGTATGTATATGATACTATATATTATATATATGTATGTTAGTAATATATATATATATATATATATATATATATATATATATTAATATCTTGCCGAAACCTTTGGAAGGCCAACCGAATCTTCAATTTTTCTGCAAGTATTTTTGTTCTCTTCTACCTTTGCGAGGACACTAACTTTCATCATTTTTCCGGTATTTTCTTTTCTATAACTTTTTCTTGGTCCTAGGCCTTTCAAAAGATCCGAAGAAGGAAACTTAAAAGTTTCTATTCTTATTATCTAACTGACACCCCAGTAACTGAGTAATAGTAAATAAGCTTTCAAAATAGAGGTCCATCGCTTTGATTTTGGTTTAAACCAACTTGGTAATATATCCCAACCATATTCTAATTTTTTTTTTTGATATACTGAATTATCCAGTCGCCATTGTAAGAAAAATTTGTACAAATTTGACAAGGAACTATAAATATTTTGCACTTGCGTGATTTTTATAGCCAACCTACTAATTAGGTCCAGAGCGTATATAGTTGAAAAATTTAGCTGTTTCATTAGTTTAAATTTATTGTTTTGTCAAATTGTTTAATAATGTATATTAAACAATGATTTTTTAATGAAAAAACTTTTCATTCTTACCTACTATAAATGGAAGTTGATATATTTGCTTCACTGCGTCGGAGACGATCTATCAAAGTGATATTTGTCTTAACTTGACATAAAAAAAAGAAAATTATCTAAATACAGGGCGTAATACTTAAAATATTATATACCTTTTTGAAAAAGCGCAAAACATTTATGTTGTTGAATATGGAAAAATATACAGCTGTTCCATTTAAAAAAAATTATAACATTGGGTTATATCTAAAAACAATGACAGCTCATTCCAAAAATCTGACCTACGCCACTGGGATTCTACGTAAAAAAGTTCTATAAAGTTAAAAGACAAGGCTGTTGATACAGAAGCGGGGGACAAAAATGCAATATTTTCAACTTCGCCCTGTGATTCTCAAAAACGAAGCAAAGCTATGAAAATTTTGTTTACGGTTATCGTGAACATTCACCCAAAAAAGTAGCCAAACGTTCGCGCGAAACACCGCAAATCTCTATCTTTAAAAATAAGGGAGAACCCCGTAAGGACATCGAAAATGGGACAGCCATGTACGTGTTCAGTTGGAATGCGCATCCAAAAATTCAAGCGATTCAGAAAACATTAGCGCCTGCGTTCATCCGTGCTGTGCATTGCAAAAAAACGTGGGGATTTTTGCATCCACATTAACGTTATTGGTTGCACGTTCTTTGGATGCCACGTTGACTGTATCAATCGACATCGCCCGTTGTGAAAGGACATCCAATAACGGTGCAACCTGATTGCGTCACACGCGGTATCGTACAAAACAATAGTTTTTGTCCAGTCTGCCTAAAAATGTTTGGCTGGATGTCTTGAGGCAGGAGGAATATTTAGCTCTGGTGGCAGTGTCATGTGTACAAAAGAAAAAAGAAAAAGGAAAATCTCAGCCGAAACTGGTCTAAAGGTTGGTTTCTAAAACGATTAAAATTTTACACAACTCCACCTGTTAGAGAAATGGAGGTGTTAAAACTAGAGGACTCTCGTAATTACGTCAAGCACGGACGAAGAAAACCTATCATCTTAACTATTGGACCACGGTTATTTCCGATTAACAAAAACGCCAAGACACAATGATGAGATTGGCCAATAATTGCAGAAATTACTGCAAGAAATTACCAAGATTTAAAATTCATTATTTTAATATGTCCGGAAGCCTCATCGTACCACTTCTCTTCGAGATAAAAGCTTTTTCATTTTATCTCCGAACCCCACCACGAAGACTATTGATTTTTGCGACAACTGTACTTTTTGTAGCATTTGGTTGAATGATTTGTAGCTTCTCTATCAATATTTTGTATGCTTGATTTTTTTTTATTTCGGTCTAAATAGTGCTTTGATTTTGTCTGCCACAAGCAGCAGTGCCGGATTAGCCACGTAGCAAGAGTAGCAAATGCTACGGGCCTCGGGAATTGAGGGGCCCCGTGCTCCAACGCCTGTCTGACCGTAAAACAAAATAAGTTCAGATAAGCGTGAAATATTTTGCATGCCTTAAACGCGAAGCGCTTGGGCTATGCTTCACTCCTACCTGAAAATCTAAAACTCGATTTCGTCACGTTAAATCGTAGGCATAGGTTGTATTATACCTAACACGAATAACGTTGGTATCAAAATCTATACAATTTTTCACGCTTCTACCTATTCGATCTTACGAACGCATTTAATGATTCTATTTCAAAAATTTCCGATTTTAAGGAAGTTCTCGGACACTAGGTGTTCAGCCCGAGCTTGATTGCTACGAAGGCACTTTTATGCCGTGTTTCATCAACTACTAAAGCAAGTTTCTGGAAGATATTTTCAATAATCTCGACCAATAAGAAGAGGTCGTAATAAAAGATTACGGACTGACGCAATGGCCGATGCCACAGTTTCAGATATTCTTGTTGCAAGAGCCAAAAGATCTGACCGGCTGTGTAAGAATACTAGCAACAGAAATCACGACGAATCAAAAACGAATTACAAAGTAAGACCATTTCAGCGGCTCTACTACACTCGACGACTTTGTGGAAGTCGAAAACACTCTAGGACAAAGTCTTGAACTTTGTGTTTATTGTCATTATTGATAACGTACTGTCTTTGCTTTGAACTAAATTTTATGAAAGCATTTCATAAAAATTACTAGTGTTTCTGGAATATTGTCCGACAGCTAAAATCCCTTAAAAAGAAAAGACATTTTTTGGACAAAAATCCTACGATAATGAGGAGTTCTTACAAAGATTCATTTGGGAGAACAGCCTAGGCAACGAATTAAGTGCAGTTCGCGGAAACTGCTTGAAATAACAGACTGTGGCTACCTGTTATTGAGAGCAACAACCAAATAGTCTCGGGAAAACTGGAATTTTATAAACTTTTATTAAATAATTTTTCAGTGAGTTTTAGTGTTTCTCAAAACTCAACCCGAATTCAGGCTAACTGACCCGTAGGCACATCTGGCTCAAATAGCTGCTTTCACACCAGTATCATGGATGTCAGTATTTACTAACATGAATTTGATTGTTCGTATGTAACTTTGATTGAATCCTATATGAATATATTAAAATAATATATTGATTGAACTAATTTAATTACCCAAATTAAAAACAAAAAGCTAACGACGAGTTTGATTTTGTTACCAACAACATGCTAACTAAAAAAGATATAGGGAAGTGGGTATTTCAAAAACTGGTAATCATTATACACACACAGAGTATACGTGTTCCTACATAGGCGCTCCAAGTTGTCAACTCACACACATTTTCGGTGTTTTTCTCTCAATCTGAGATTAATACTAAAAAACTTGGAGAACCTAAAGCATACTCAGGGCATCTTGGCCGAACTGGCTACAGTCCCC
>JARQZK010001943.1:0-12423 GCA_030704885.1 Cynegetis impunctata | reverse complement strand
TTAAGAGTCTTCCCAACATGTCTGGTGTACTCATAAGGAACAACATCAAAATATATTTTGGTGGGTTTCAAGAATTACATGTCTCGGGAAAAACCTGATCCCAATCAATGCTAACACTCAAAATTGTTTGGGGCTTTGACCGAGAAAACTAATATTGCATCTGCAAATTTTTGCTGGAGATGGGCCGATGAACACCGAGAAATGTAGAAGCTATTGGCTAATATTCCATAGCAAACGTCTGCCCAATCATAATTTTGGGCCCTGTGATGTCCAACGCGGCCAAAATATTATTGGGGAAGCATGAACAATAACAATCAGAGGACAGTTACTTGAATATCTCGAAGCTAAAAACCTCGAGACCTACAATGTTAAGGACAAGCGCCCACATTTGTCACGGGAGCGAAGAAGAGGTCCTGGAACGTAAAAAATTGCCAATTTTGCGCTGCCAGGAAAAAAACCTCACTTCATGAAGTGTGATGTCCGAACCGTTGTTTTCTGATAATAGATATATCTAGTTGATACCAACTCGTTCGTCTTTCAAATTCGAAATCCTAGAAAAGGGGCGGATTTGTCTTTTACAGGTCCAATCTGGAGGATAATCTTGAAACTGATCGAAACAATTGGGGGCAAAGCACACACTCAATACTAACCTGGAGCAAAGAGTCGAGCAGGTCAGTGGGCAATTATGGACGCTCATCACTCCAGTTGCCCATTGACTAAGGCCTCTATCAAGAAAGGAAGTTCCTTTGTTGGAACGAGACCTGTCAAACCACAGAAAAGAGGTTCATTGGTTCTTAAACAGGCTAAACGAGATGGCAACTGGCAAGGGTACACGGAGAAACTCACTCAGAATAAACAGGAGGGATGAAGGTTTTTCCGCGTACTTTTGCAGATAGGAGTGGAGGAGATTCTTTCCTATCTGCTAAAGATAACAAAAAGCAGCTTGGCATTTGGCTAAACACCTAAGAATAGACAAGGGCAACAGTGTCTGTCATCCAAAAATAGGGAAAAAGGACGAGACTAACCAAGATCTTTCAGACCCATCTGCTTAACATCGTTGTACTTGAAACGATGGAGAAAGCGGTGGATAACACATAAGAACGGAGAAACTGGAGAATGCACCCACTTCACAAATGTCAGCATCAAACAGGACGATTAACAGAAACCGCTCTGTATCAGCTGAACTTGAGTCATGCTTTGAATAACGAAGAAATCGCAATGTGTGCCTTAATGGATATATCTGGGGCTTTTGACAACACAACACACATGTCTGTAAGAGAAGCACTCAGGAAGGTAGGGGTAAAATGATACCATTGTACGATGAATGTATGAAGTGTTGACGACGAGGACAGCTAAGGATACCGGTGGGTAAATCAATCCATCTCTGTCAAAAAAGCCACTCGGGGAATTACTTTCAGGGTAGAAGTAAATATCTCTCTTTCCTATGGGGCCAAGTAGTGGAGGACTACTACATTGGCTAACGGAGTATGGCAACGAATGCGTAGGCTATGCTGATGACATAGTCTTTATACGACTACACCTTATCTGATTTACTACAGGAGGGCCTGAGAATTAATGAGCAGTGGTGCTTGTCAGTGGGGCTGATGTTTAGCCCAACCAAGCCCACAGTAATTCTCTCACCCGGAAGAAAAAACCTCCAGCCAGGAAATCCTTCTTATTGAATGGAGTTACCATATAATGGAAATCTGGAATTAAATATCTGAGAATAACCTGGACCTTCTGTGGAATAATATTGATTTCATTGCTATTAAAGCAATAAAGGCTCTGATAGCGCGTAGAAGACTATCTGGTAAAAGTTGGAGCTGTAACCCTAAAATACTTCGATGGATGTAGTCGTGATTGTGAGATCAATAGTTACTCATGGGGCAGTAGTCCGGCATGCCAAAGCAGGTCAGATATGTACGAGGAAAATGCTCGACAGAGTGTAACGACTGGCCTGTGTGTGTATCACGGAAGCTATGAGAACATGTCCAACTAGTGTAATTGAGATATTTACAGATTTCGCACCTCTACATTTATCGACTATCGACAGATGGCCAATGACGCCATCCTCAGAATTTTTATGGTGGGTACAGGTGGTGAGAAAATTAAAAGTCAGTGAGCCTGATCCTCTCTTACCTATTCCATCTGTAACGTGTAAATTCTCCACGTAACTGTAGCCACTGCATTTTGCACTGAAATAGGTACCGTGATTTCACGCTATCAACCGGCACGTCACTTTCCTCTATGAATGACCTGCGCATCAAGAGAGTAGGGAGAGAAAGTTGGATATGCACGTGAAAGATCTAATACCGTTCTCTCGCAAAATAACTGTTCAACTAATAACATCGCTAGATATTAAAATTATATTCATATCTATTTAACGAATAGTTTATTGAAGTTTAGTAAAATTTATTAAGTATCTGTGGCGTCTGATAGACGGTAAGTTATGAGAAGAAATATAATTATTTCGTATATCTGCATTATCTTGAAAATCTGAATTGATTACTTGTTTCATTTTTCCGCCATTTCATTTTTTTTCATTTATCTATATTAAATTATTTATCTTTCAATATTGAAATAATCATGTCACATTTCTTAATTTAAAATACTTTTACTTTATTTGCTTATTTTATTCTCTCAATTTAACACAAGATTTTTGTAGGTTAACGATGGTAAATTTCACATGGTCATATCTTATGTTCAGTTTAATGTTGGAACATATACTGTCTTTCTTAGCATCTTTGCTTGAGATAGTTTGAATTGGCCATCGATACCCTACAGATATTCTTGGAACATATTATTTTAGCCACTTGGTCTGGAGTTTAAAAAGAATCCACGTTATCTGGAACAAAAATTCACCTTATCAGGGGCGTATATTCCCATTGGAAACCACAGCTGAACCAGGGCAGAAATCAAGAATTCAATCCACCTCAAGAAGAAGCCCAAACGTAGATGGAAAATAAAACATAAAACAAGATAATTCTCTATATGTAAAAAGAAAAGAGGATAGTAAATACCTACATTTTACCCAGTTGTTATAATCATTGAAAACAACCCAGAACCCTAATATGTTTAACCAATCTCCCTGCTAGCTAGGGCATAAATATCTGTTAAAAAGGGAGGTTGGTTACATAATGGCGCTCCAACGTATGGGGCTCTTACATAATTGGCGTCCCAACGTAAAGGGCCTAATTTTCTTTAATTTAACTTTTCTGTTCTGGGTGGTTCTCAGTGGTAGTAACTTGTGCATGAGTTTATGATTAGTGAATTGCCTTCGTTAACTAAATTCTTTGATTAACTTTTCTTTTTCTAAATTTTGAATTATCCCTTTTTATATTTGTTTTCAATTCAAATTACTTAGACTCTTTCTTTGATATTTCGTTGACATTTTAAATACCTAACGTTAAAATTTATCGTTGTCGTATAACTTTTCTTTTGACTTTATACTCTGGGTCCCGGCACACAACGCGACACTCCATCGTCGCAGGCTGGGCACGGCCAACATAATCCGCATGCCCGCTTCACGGCCGTCCTGTGCCCGCACATGAGTGCGATTCGAATTTACGCAGCACTAACCATACCCTCCACTAGTCGTGTAAACCCTAACTTCCTTAAGGCTCAAAATGAACTAACTTATGAAGTATCAATTCGGTTAGGAAATTAAGGTTAATGAAAACTGTGGATAGAAATCGCAAAACGTTAAGGGGAAGCTCTCTCACAAGAAGGGCTAACCGAAGTTTTATGTCTTTAGTTGATGTCTATACATTTGAGGAGACTGTCGCAGAGTTTTAAAACTTTCTTTTAAGAATATCGTAGAACCTAATAGCGAATCTCACAAGGACTTCTTCAGGTGATGATTTCAATAGAATCGTTACTCGGTTAACTAATTGTTCTGGTCGAGTCCATTCGTCTACAACCAAACACATGATATTGAGACATCACACAAGTTAGCTTGTTGTCCGAACTGTTTAGGATTAGAGTCTGATTTATCAGAAAAAACAATTTTTTGTCAATAATCCTGCGTCATCAAACTCCAACTAAAAGTTCACTTCCTGTTTGTGATTTAAATAACTCAAGTAGTGGTAAAAAGTTCCAGTTTATTAAGTGGGGTATTAAAAAATTTTCTGGCCGAGAACCATTAATTCCTTTTTTGGAACTAGTGGATTCATTGAAGTTATCACGTTGTTGTTCTGATAGTGACCTTTTTGAAGCTGCTTCTGATTTCTTTCAATTAGATGCATGGACATGGTGGCATAACCACTATATTAGGAAATCTTTTAGTAATTGGTCAGAGTTAGTTTCGGGATTGAAACAAACCTTTTTACCTGCTAATTATAATCAACTTTTACTTGATGAAATTAAATCCAAGAAACAACAACTAGGAGAATCAGTAACTGTTTTCATTAGTTCATTAGAAGCCCAGTTTAATCGTTTAAATGTACATCCTTCAGATAAAGAAATGACTGATATCATAAGAGTTAATTTATTACCAGATTTTGTTAGAGCTTTAGTGTTACATGATGTTAATGACTTGCCCTCTTTGATTTTACTTTGTAAACGTGTTGAAAACACATTAGCTTTAGATATAACGTCTAAATTTTCAAAGAGGTTAAACGTTTTTCTGAGATATCTTCAAACTTTAATGTAACTTGTTGGGAATTGTCGAAAGTCTGGGACATAAAATATAATAGTTGTAAAAAGGCCAAGAAGAAAAATTTTGTTTATGGTTGTTGGTGTTGAAGGTTTCTATTAAACCCAATTGTAAAAACTGTCAAAAAAACTTACAAGCTGGGGAATTTATGGCAGAAAGTTCCAACCAGCCAAGCACTTCAAAGCACCATGCCACAAAAAGTTTCTCAAAAGTAAACAAAAATTAACTATTTCTTCTGAAAAAGTTAACTATTTTAGTCGTAGTGATTGGGAAAATTGGCTTCTTACAATAAAAAATTTTTATCTCTCAGGTAACATATCTGAAAACAATATAGTTCCACAATCACAACCAACAAGTATAACAAATAATGAAGTCTCTATTGCACCTTTACTTGATAAACATGCAAATGATAACAGGCCATATATTAACGTAACTATATCTAATGAAAATGTTTCTGCACTACTCGATAGTGGCAGTAACGTTTCAGTTTTAGGATCTTCGTTTTTCTATATTTTGAAGAAACTTAATTTATCTATCGATTACGAGGTTTCAGTTAGTTTAACTACAGCTGATGGTCAGGCACAAAATACCTTAGGATATGTAACTCTACCTATTAATGTTAATAATATTGTCAAAGACATCAAAGTTTTAGTGGTACCATCTATATCTCGCAAGCTGATATTGGGAGTGGATTTCTTAAAACTCTTCAATCTTAAAGTTGACTTTTCTAAATTCACTTACAATACATCTTCACTTTAAACAGCTTCTCTTCATGCTATTCAATCTATCGATAACTTATCTGACTCTCAACGAGAAGAGTTGCATGACATTGTTGATTTGTTCAAAACAATAGGACCTGAAGATAAAATAGGCAGAACTCATTTATATACACATCACATTAAAACTGAAGGTGGCCCCTTTAAACAAAGACAATATCCATTATCTCCAGCTATGCAAACCATTCTGAACAAAGAGGTTGATAATATGTTAAATCTTGATATAATTAAACCAGTAGATTCATATTCACCTTGGTTGTCTCCACTTTGGTTGGTTGACAAAAAGAATGGTACTCATAGAGTTTGCTTTGATGATAGAAAACTGAGTAATATTAGTGTACCTGATAGTTTTCCTATGCCTCTTATTGATACAATTATAAGTAAAATTAAAAACACTTCATTTTTGAGTTCTATAGATTTAAAGTCAGCATTCTAACAGAAAACTACATTTTCTGTTCAGGGTCGTGGTCTGTTTTGCTTTAATGTATTACCTTTTGGTCTCAATAGTTCTGCTCAGGCAATGTCCAGATTGATGGATGTAGTTATAGGTCCATCTTTGGAACCTTATGTGTTCTACTATCTTGATGATATCATCGTGGCTACACCTGATTTCGATACTCACCTTGCAACTTTGAGAAGGTTATTTGAGCGTCTTAAGGAGGCTAATCTAACAATAAATTTTGATAAATGTAAGTTTTGCCGTCCGTCACTTAAGTTTTTAGGATTTTTAGTAGATGAACAGGGACTACGAACAGACCCAGAAAAGGTACAATCCATCCTAGAGTATCCAGTACCAACAAACACTACACAGATCAGGCGTTTAATCGGTCTAGTTGGTTATTATCGTAGATTCCTTAAAGACTTTTCGACTATCTGTAGTCCAATTTCGGACCTCTTAAAGGGCCGAAAGAACGGTCAAACTATTTGTTGGACAAAGGAGGCTAACGAGGCACTTATCAAAATTAAATCAATATTAACTTCCACACCAATTTTAGCTAGTCCCGATTTTAGTAGACGATTTTTTCTTGCCTGTGATGCATCAAATGCTGGTGTTGTTCAAGAAAATGATGGCTTGGAACATCCTATAGCATATTTCAGTAAAACTCTGAACAAATGTCAGCGGAAATATACAACCACCGAAAAGGAACTACTTGCTATTCTGCTCTCAATTGAACTTTTCAGACCCTACATTGAGGGAACTGATTTTACTGTAATTACAGATCATTCAAGTCTTATTTGGCTCAGTACAATGAAGAATCCATCACCTAGAATTGCTAGATGGATCTTGAAGCTATCTGCTCACAGATTTCAGATAGTGCATCGTTCTGGAGTACTTATGAATGTTCCTGACTCCCTTTCACGAATTCCTGAAGCGTTAGAGAATGTGTTATATAAACATATATTGTCTAGATCAAAGTTCTCAGACGAGGGTTCTGAGTGAAAAATTGTAATACCTAATGACAATAGATCCGAAATATTAAAAATGTATCATGATGATCCTTTGGCTGGACATCTAGGCGTTTTTAAAACTTTATCTAAAATTTTTTCCTTGTATTATTGGCCAAAGATACGAGAGTCAGTTCTTCACTATATTCGAAACTGTAAAATTTGTGCATCTTGCAAGGCAGATAACCTACCTCAAGCAGGTCGAATAGGTAAATATCGTAATGTCAATTTTCCATTCCAGATAATATCCGCAGATCTCTTAGGTCCATATCCAAGATCTAAAAATGGAAATCAATATGTGTTAGTGGTAACTGATTGGTTTACCAAATTTGTCTTAATTCAGCCTTTACAGAGAGCTACCTCAAAAGCTGTTCGCAAGTTTATTGAAAATCAAGTCTTCTTGTTGTTTGGTGTACCTCAAATAGTAGTAGTCGATAACGGAGTACAATTTACTTTTAAAGATTTTAAAAACCTAACTAAAAAGTACAACGTTCAAAAAATTTGGTATAACGCCCGGTAGTTTCCACAAATTAATCTCACTGAACGAGTGAATAGAACCATCACTACTGCAATTAGGTCGTTTATACACGAAAACCACAAAACTTGGGACCAAAATATTTATCAGATAGCTCAGGCTATAAGATTGGCTAAGCATGAAGTTACAGGTTTCTCTTCCTCATACTTATGTTTTCTTAGGAATGTTGCTACTGATGGTGCTTTTTATGGACAGATTTCAGAAAATGCTGGTAACGTAATTTCTATTAGAAATAAAACTGTAGATCCTACCTTACAAGAACAATTACCAGAATTGTATGAAGATGTTCAGAAAAGAATCTATCACGCACATAAAATTAATGCAAATCATTATAACCTGCGAAGAAGAAACATTACTTTCCACGTTGGTGATAGAGTATGGAAGAGGAATTTTGTACTTTCAGATGCTGCTAATCATTTTTCGGCTAAGTTGGCTCCCAAATTTATACCGTGTATAGTTAAAAAGGTTTTGTCTCCGTTAGTTTGTACTTAGAGGACTTGAATGGAAATGATCTTTCCATGTATCACATATTAAGCATGACATTACACAAGATATCGCAGACTCTACAGATTAATTATTCCTTTAAATTTAAATTATCCTATTCCCTTACCTTCAAAATTTTGTTTAGTGTACATTTTATCCCAAATTTTACTGGCAACTATCAAATATACATGTATCTTTATCTTATCTTTATCTTGTACTATTTAGTACCTTTATACATTATCTTTATCTTGTACTATTTAGTACCTATGTACCTTATCTTTATCTTATACTATTTCGTACCTATATGTAAAATAGGTTTCTGAGTTTACTCATACATTATCTTTTTTATATATGGTTGCCTATTAATCAAGTGAAGTTTATTTACGCTATGCAGTATCTAATTATAAATCTGTGCGTAGCTGCTAATTTACTTTGGAATTTATAGAATCATGAGTCTTTTAAAGATTCAGGTTTTTTTGGTATTGTACACTAAAAATTTTTCCTTTTTAACTTTGCAAGTTAACTACTTGCTGGCGCCCTATTATCTTTCCTATTACCTATTATCTTTTCTGTTACCTATTATCTATTCTCCTATTACCTTTATCGCTTCCTTTAGTTTTTGTTAATTAATTGATCTGTAGAACGAATGACCGTAGAGTAATATCTAAGCAAAACATCCGACGATTCCATGATCAGAAGTTCAATATTTTTGTTTTGATTGAAATTAGTATAGTATTCTGTTGTATCATTGGGCCTGTGGAAATTTCTTTTTTGAAATTCCAGGCGGTATTATCTTGTTGAATTGGATCTCCAGTTCAATGAGATATTACTTGGTTGGGTGGGATACATTATTTGAAGTCTATAACATCGGGACCTTAACTTTCATTTCTTATTTTTTTGGAATACTATCCTTTTTACGTTTCTTTTAGTTTTTTGAAAAAGTTTAAATTTCAACAACTAAATTCTTTTAGTTTTTTTTATAAATTTGTCTAACAACTCATAGTAACTCATGAATGAAATGATTAACTGATTTGATTACTTTTGAATAACTTTATGGGAATATACCTTTTGTCTCTTAATGTAGTTGTTGAGTGTACCTTTTGCTGAAATGTACTGACATAATTATCTTACCTTAAATTTACCTGTATGTCAATACGAATTTTTAGCACGTTTTGGTTTTGTGTGCAGTAATCTGTTACGACATAAGCTGTGAATTTTCTTGTGTACGCTAAATTATTTTGACTCAACAACAAGAGATATTTGTAGTCACTATTATAGTGACTTATCTATTACCTATTGTGACATTAATTACCGGATTTGACTTAGTTGTGTTCACCTATTTTTGATTTGATGGAATTTAGTTGCTATACATATATGCGTCTTTACCTGTGAGAGGTTATTTAAATGGTGAATACAACAATTTTTTTTTGATTTATGGGAAAAACGCAAATTCCAATTTTGGGGATGCGTCTTCCTGTGAGGGGTGATTCACGGAGTTTTGTTGATGTTGGACAGTGTACGAGGTGAACTATGTACAGTTTCTAGTTCACGCAATGCTGTTAGCAAGAGCTACTTTAACATCTCTGTAGTTCTTCAATGTCAGCTGAAGCCTGTGCATTTCCATTCTATGGATGGTGCATGTTCCACTATTGTGATTTGGTAGTTGGAACCATAAATTACTTGGATTGGACATCGTTGCGGTTGTAAATTCAACAGCAATGATGGAAGTCGTTTTGTGGTCTTTGAGACTTTATAACTTCAAAACCATCATACCCTCCCTCTATTGTCGTACCCTGGTCTCGGGTAGCGGTAGAGTTCTCTTTTAATTTCTTTCGTTTGCATCTCAACTCACCCTTGAATGTGTGAACAATCCGTTATTTTTCTTTGAGACTGTGTTTTTATTTATTTGAGTTAGTTGGCAACAATCACTGACAAGTGAATCTATGTTTAATATTTTCATTTGTTTAATAATATAGCGCCAACCAGGAATATGATGACTGAGCTTTAAGTAGCGCTTTGGGCATGTTTTCGAAGTCATTTGAGTGACAGTTACCGCTCTCACTCCATCGTAGATATACATACATATATATTTATGTATATATATATATATATATATATATATATATATATATAATATATATATATATATATATATATATATAAATATATATATATATATATATATATATAATATATATATATATATATATATATATATATATATAATAATATATATATATATATATATTATATATATATATGGTACCTCCCAGATATGGGAGGTACCGGGAAATGAAATACCTGGGGCGGACCAAAACTAGCATTGAGAAACGGCAGCTGGTTTTCTCAAAACTGACTACAGGTAAAGAAAAACAGACACGCTTATTTAGTTGTAGATCATGCAACAGGCGGCGGCGTGGGATCTATGAAACCAGGTGTCTGCACAGCGATGAGGAGGGAAACCACCTCATTATTACTTCCTAGTAAAATCATGATGGCAGAGACATATGATAGAGAAAGGATTACTGATCATGGGCCTCGGACACCAAGATCCGGCAAAGGAGGACAACCACACAGGGCCTTCCAGGTCGTTATCAGGCGAAACCCCTGTGATACGAAGAAGAAAATAAACAAGAATTCGGGAATTAGAATAGAATGGAACGTACGGAGCCTATACGAACCCGGTAAGACACACAATACGATAAGAGAGATGAAAAGGCTCAACATAGCAATTCTTGGCTTCAGCGAGATGCGCTGGCCTGGGTCCAGCAGATGCACTATAGACGACCACGAGGTGCACTACTCTGGAGAGGATGGTGGACATCATCGTAATGGAGTGGCATTTATTGTTCGCGATGAACTTAATAAATATGTCAAATCTGTATAAATCACATATCTGATAGAATTGTGGTAATAAGATACTCATATAATGTAGATATATTAATTCACTATTTTGGACGAGGTTTATTATACAGAAAGTGTTACGACAGTTCACGGGTCATCGGATTGTTTCTGGACCGGTGAACTCGAAAGGTTACTGTTAGATATATTCATTGTATTATAAATTAAAGTGCTGATTCGACTAAGAGGAACTTACCTAAAATATTGTCGCGGATCAGTCAGTTCATTGAGTTCGACTAGAGTCGTTAAAGGGCGATGACTATGAACCTAGGAATAAAGGATATTTAAGGAGTAAAACTGTGTTTTATTGAGAGGACCCAGGACCATCCTCACATGGCGATCCTGCCAGTGCCAATATCACATGGCGATCCTGCCAGTGCCAATATAAGAGGCAACTGAAGGAAAATAGTTATGCTAAAAGCGTCGTGATATCAGCTTCGTTTTTTTTGAGAAAAAAAAAGTATCGAGTAAAACAAGGACGACAATGAAGAAGAAAAGAAAAAAAATGCTGTCCAAAATGGAAAGAAAAGAATAGCGACAGGGATGAAAAAGTAATAGTACTGTGTTAAGAAAAACTAAATAGTGATTGGACAAAAATAAATAATAAAACTAAGTGCCTTAAGTGAAAAAGTACAACTAAAGTGAATAGTGACGAGTACGAATGCCGAAGGACTACTAAGGGATGACAGATACGGAAAGGCGAAAAGACGAAGTTGTTAAGATAAGTGAACTCTCTAAATTTAGAAAATATTTTGAAAACTTTATAATTATTATTACAAAGATATTATTAAAGAAAATGCCCAAATTTAGGATTAAATTTAAATAGTAATTAAGATAAATGAACTTTTCTCCGAAATTATGAAATTTTTTGGAACTTTTTCGAAAGTGTTTCGAAGTTTTTTTTTTTTTTGCATACAGTTTATATAAATTTAAAAAATGCCGATAATTCAGAAGTAAGAATTTAAATGTTAATCTGATACTGGACGCTGATCGTAACTATAGTAATCTAATTCAATTAGTAATACCAAAAAAGATGGAAGAACATTTTAGGTTTCAAAACAGCGACCAGCTTGTTTTTCAAAATTTAACGGTACCACCGATAGGGCACAACAATTAATTTTACGGCATTGAGTTATATGAGCCATCTTTAGATTGAGATTGGCAAACTATTTCTAATAAATGCATTAACGAGGATTTAGCTAAGGAATTAAAAAGAAAATAATGAGGTAACAAAAAAATTTCACTAAGTCTACCAGGACTGATACCCAGGACTAGTGTAATTATTTTGAAAAAAACCTAAACATTTAACACAGTTAAAAACCAATCAAGCTTGATATAATCATATAATGAATAAAGAACAGTAAGAAGAAATTTGAATTTGTTAATGATAGCCTTATCAAGAAATATATGAAAAAATTTAATTTGAATATACAGATCTTTCTCAGCGTCTAAGCTTGCGCCGTCGCTGAAAAGACGTAAAATATTGTGCGCACAAAGCAATATATATAATATATATATGAATTAATAATTATTGAAGGAAAAGCAGCTGCAGCTTCGAATAAAGAAATACTTAGCTATCCAATTTATTTAAAAAAAAGGGCCCAATATAAAAATTTCTTTCTTGAAAA
>JARQZK010001942.1:0-12493 GCA_030704885.1 Cynegetis impunctata | reverse complement strand
ACGTAATCCGGGGTCGGCGGAGAAGACTGCTACGAACTCAACGTGTCTGGGCCCGAAACCCCCATGAAGATTACCTGTTGTGTTGGCGGATGGTTCTGAGGGCTGTATTGTTTTTTTCTTTTCCCGATTTTATAAACATAATGAGGGTGCGTGAGTTAGAAAAAGTTGTTTTTAGCAAATCAATTTTGTAGGAAAAAGTGGGTTTAAAAGATAATGGACGTCCGACCGGAGTTTTGAATATAATTCAGGAACAGAAAGGATTTGAAAATTGGCCTGGTTTTAGGAAAAAATTTGATGAAAACATTTACAAAACTCCGTGGTTGTGATTTAATATTTGGAGGCGATAAAAATTGGATAAAGGTAGGAGTTCGTGATCTCAAACATTTGGTAGACAAAATTAAAAAACATGAAATTTCTCCAAAGCATAAAAACAGTCCAGTAAGTTTTCAGCTCTTAGGAAATGTGAATATTGAGTCTTTTTTACGTAAGGTTTATGCAGACAAGATAAATATTCGTTTTTTTACCTGCACGAATGCATTTTGTTACAAAATTATTGATTTAGATAAATTGATAAATCCCTTGAAGATATTCTATTGGCTAAAGATTTAGCCTTAAACCAAAAACAGATACACAAATATGTATAACACAATATTATTTTTGCGCCCACCTGAAGACAAATTCACAAGCCGCCACTGCTTTTTATATAATAAAGTAATTTCAATGACATATAGTATTGATTTTTGAAGATCGTGTTCACAGTAAACACAATAACTTTCGAGTATATAATTTTTTCACTTCAATTTTCTTTTAATGTACCTACTCATTCGACTGGTGAGAAGCCGCTGAATAAAAAATTTCAGTATTGTTTTATCTTATTATAAAAGTTGGCTTTGTGAAAAAGTTAACAAATGTACTAACTTAAATTGAATGTAAACATTCAATTTAAATAATTCGTGTACGATATGAGCGCTTAAGGCATAGTCATTTAGATATTCCAAACTTTTCCTTACTACAAATAAAATAATTAACTGATAAAATTTATCAATTTTCTAATCAGCTAATTGTCTAACTTCATATTTTGTGGAGGAATTTTTTTTATTATCAAGTCGCAGTCGTTCAAATATCAGTTATTCGATGAATTTGAACCAGAAGACTATAACTCTATAAGATATCGAACTAGTTTTTTATTTAGCAAAAATTAGTCAATTTTAGTCAGTATTTTTCACGCATAACGAAATAACTTTCTGAAATTGAATTTGGCAATTTATAAACTTGCTGCAGCAGTCATGATTATACCCTCGATATTATATCAAGATTGAGTTCCGTAAGATTTCATAATTATTAGGTACCTACCACACGGAGAAAAAATTATAGCAGTTATCAGTGAAGAAAAAATGTAAATCTAACTAAATTTCTACTATAATATCGAATCGTTATTGCGATATTCTAAAAATTAATGATCATTAATGTATAATTAATAAAGCCTTTAGCAATTGTTTACGTAGAGATGTTGAAATATTTATTATTTAGCACGGTATATGGGACTATTTTTCAATTTTTGTTAAATATTTTAATTTCTCTCCAATTTTCGAAATTCGTATTTTGTGTGTATAATAATTTTTTTTTTCAATTTGTAAATCGAAATAAAAAATTTATGAAATAAATTTGCCGCCCTAGGCTCCAGCCTACTCAGCCTGCTGGTAAATTCGCCACTGAGTGTATCATACAGGTGGGTTAGTTACTCCCTCAAAGTCTCAGGACGTTATTCCTCCCATGAATTCAGTAGGGGAAATTAAACACTCTCAGAATTACGTAATTATATATATATATATATATATATATATATATATATATATATATATATATATATATATATATATATATATATAATCAGGGCCGTAACCAGTACTGATTTCTAGAGGGGGCTTCTTTTTTACATAGTACTAAAATAAATATACGTGGAAGAAAGAAAGGAATACACAGCTTTTTCTGTCTTTTTACCTGAAAGTGTATACTGGAAAACGAAAATTAATTGAAAAACATTTCGGAAAAATAAAAACATTTATTCTAATAAAAATAATGAACGAAAAGTCTCTCCTAGAAAACACTAACTAAATAAAACTGGTAGAAATGAAAAGTAAAAAAAAAAAAATATAAAAATGTACTTTCATCATTAAATATAAACGTCATCCAATTCATTCGTGGAGAGGATATTTTCATTGATTAATATTGTTAAATGTAAAATTCGAAAAAAAATGATACCTACTAAAAATGTTAAATTCAGTTGTGTCTATTAGATCTCATTTGGAAATAAATGAGATTTGCTGTAAATAATTTGAGCCAAGCAAAGCTATGTATGCGAAATTTAATTCTGATATGTATCAGTAGCAGAACCAAACCAAAAAAATATTTTTCGAACGAAGAAATAAGTTAGAACGCGAAAAATTGTTATCCCTGCTCTGGCTTTTAGGGCGTGCAATGGTAGAAGCAGGTAGCGAAAATACGAACGAGAGACGCTAAGAGACAGTAACAAGACGTCAATTCTTAGTCACCCTTGTGTATATATCAGCTCAATTTTAACAATAAAATATATATCTAAGTATACACCATGGTGTTTTATCTATAAAAAACGTACATATACAGTCCACAACTCTATAACGCTTAACATTTGGTCAATCGATACGGATATTGATCAATAAATCCGAATAATCGGACCAGTGAACATTAATCGATAACGTGCAAGTGCTTTATTGTTGTGATCGACCAGAAACGTGCATATCTAGTCGAAAGTGGTAAGGTTGGTTCATAGAGACTCCCTCCACTTCACTTCAACCAACTTGGAACGGCACAACAGGTGAAGCAATCAGCGTATTCAACGAGGACGGCCTCATCAGAAACCACTAATAAGAGCAAAGAAACATACTAACATTTTTTCACAGATTAGCATACGTTCTAGTGAGTTTTATCAAATATAACTTAGATCGCGTGTAAAACTGACAATGATAAAATAATACAAAATCAAAATTTTTTCACTAAAGAATGCGTTACCAGATCAAATCGTAAGAAATAAAATCTAATGAAAAAACCTGCAGGTATCTTATTGCATGCAAAGTTATATTGTTTTTCCATAAAAAATTTTTGTGAATGTTATATGAAAAAAAGTTCCATAAAGTCTATTTAAGCATTCGAACCGTTTTTCATGTATACGAAAAAAAGTTTCAATCATATCAATTTTTGATTTTTCAAGAAACAAAAGGACGGGTTATTTACAGAATACGTAAATTCAATTTTTTGAAATTAAAACTAGAAAATAGCTGATGGTCATCTAATTGTAGTAATGATCAAAACTAAATATATGGAATAGTACTTTCAAAGGTGTGTAATGATATTTCGGAAAATCTTTTTTCAACAGTTTTTGCGATCAACGGGAAAAACTTTCCTAAAAATTCAAGAGTTTTGTGAACGAATTTCAGATCCCTAGAAAAAAATAGCAACGTTATCAAAATTATCATATAGTGTAGCAACCAGAATCTAAAATTTATTCGGTACAATTTAATAAAAGACGTCTGCTTCCTGAAAATTTCGATAGCCTACCCAACTTTTCAAGTTGTGAAATATATTTTATGAACTTTCTGCCAAATTTGGTAATAAAGTTTCATATCTTTCAAAAGTAGTTTTATGTTTCATCAAGCAAGTTATGTAATTCATATGTTTTACCAGATTTAATAATTGCGCGTAAGTAATTGAACAATTTCTCAGAAAAAACATTGAGCATCATTTTATACAGCGTTTTATCATATGTAGAGTTCTAAATTCAAATAAAATTATTTATATTCAAAAAGAATTCTTTTATTTCATAAAAATATACTTATCGTTGGATATGTTTATCTCTATATTTTATTCTTTCCTAATCGAATACATGTTTATATTTTCTAAAACAGTATTTCTAGTAATGTTATGATTTTAAGATATTCATCAATCGTATACATTTATCGTCTACGTTTTATTTACTCCTAATATTTGACATTTTTTAAAATAATTTAGTGTTTCAAATAAAAAGGTTTGTAATTAGATAAATAAATTTTCTGTAATAAAGTTCCCTAAGTTATTTTGTTCTTCATGAATCTTATAAAATTGCATAAGTTATTTAATTTCGATGTTCACCAAATTGAATGCATGGACAAATCATTTATACGATTAATGTAGGACTCATATATTCAATAACAATTTTATCCGTTTAGTATAGATGTGTGTGGGATTTTTTTTTGACATGACAAGGTATGTGATTGTTTATAAGTATGCATACAATTATAAAATTATTAAATTTTCAATGTAGAATAATAGAATGAATTAATAATTTAACTTTATTACTACTTCATACAAAGTATGGGTTATAATTTATAATCTAAGTTGAATTAAATACATAATACTTAACTTACTATCAATTTATTTATATAATGTTGATCGTATTAGTATCATAATTTTTAAACACTAGGAGGTTTTGTCTAAAAAAGAAAATATGAGATCTATAATAAAAAATTTCGCATTCTGTCTAATCAAAGAAATAAAATCTGATTGATCTGATGAATTTCATGCATTTTATAGGAAAATAGTTACTTAAATTATTTTGTTCTTCCTTAAAAAAAATTTGTGAATCTTATATATGACAAAAATTCAATAAATTATTCAATCTCACCAAATTGAATATACAAATCATTAGTAAAAGGTAACCAGGAATCATAAATTCAATTAATTATTTATATTCATATAATTACCTAATAGGTTTTATGAAATTTCAGATTTTTGTTCGTAATTACATCTAGAAAGATTTGATTGAATAACAGTTTTGATTGATAAGTTTATGAGTTTGGCCAATATAAATGATTAAAGCAATATGAAATGCATCAATTTCATTTTGGAGGACTAGGTACTATTATATGTTTATAATTACCGGAGATCTTTATTTCTAATATTTTAGACGCTTTTATTCACAACAATCGTGTACAGGAGTTCGGGTTTCTTCGGTAATTTTCGGAGATTGCACAATAACAGGTAAGCATGGAGGAATGGTGGGGGTCGTGGAAAGTAAAGTAATGTGGGTTTCTTACCTATATGAAAAAGTTTAACATTTATGTTCGTTCGATATTTTATATAGCGTTTTTCATTTGCATAGTTCTAAAGTCGGATACTGTTATTTATATTTGAAAAGCAATCTCTTATTCCATATTTCAAACCAATATGCAATTTCAAGAAAGTGTTATTATTATTTCTTTCTATTGTCTAACAGTGAAAACATTCTAAAGTATCGTATTAGCATCATAATTTTTAAAACACTAGGAGATTTTTGGTCTATATTTTATTTGAAAAGTTTTGCTTATTCAAAAAGCTGGCCGTCGTTCATCGTAATATATATACGATATTCACATCATGATGGGGAGCGTAAAGGGGGTGTAAAGGGATACCTTTAACAGTATATATAGTATATATATATATATATATATATAGTATATATATATATAATATATATATATATATATATATATATATATATATATATATATATATATATATATATTATACACCCGATTAACTTGAAATTTTGGCTACGTAGACGCCCTCAAGAGAGGTAGGATATGCAAATCCTATTCAAAACGTATTGTACGAACGTGTTTTTAACAAAAAAAAAATTAAATATTCCAGATGATATTCATGAAAAAATTTCATAAATCTTATAAAAATTGGCATAAGTTATTTAATTTCGATGTTCACACAAATTGAACGCATGGATAAATCATTTATACAATGAATGCATGAATCATATATTCAATTTTATTCGTTTAGTATAGATGTGTGTGGGCTTTTTTTTGGCACCGGCAAGGGATGTGATTGTTTAAAAGTATTGCATACAATTATATAAAATTATTAAATTTTCAATGTAGAATAATAGAATGAATTAATAATCTAACTTTATTACTACTTCATACAAAGTATGGGTTATAATTTTATAATCGAAAGTTGAATTAAATACATAATACTTAACTTCCTATCAATTTATTTATATAATATATTGATCGTATTAGTATCATAATTTTTAAACACTAGGAGGTTTTTGTCTATATTTCATATGAAAAGTTTTTCTTAATTCAAAAAGCTTGTCCGTCATTCATCGTAATAATATACGATATTTACAACTGATTTATCACACATGGGATTTAGGTTTTTTAAAAATTTATACGTGTACGCTTTTTTTCCCCTAGTATGAGAGACCTGTTATAATGCATTTAAATGAATTTTCAAATTACATTTTTTTAATAATTTAGTGTTTCAAATAAAAAGGTTTGTGATTAGATAAATAAATTTTCTGTAGTAAAGTTCCCTAAGTTATTTTGTTCTTCCATAAAAAATTTCATGAATCTTATAAAAATTGAATAAGTTATTTAATTTCGATGTTCACCAAATTGAATGCATGGACAAATCATTTATACAATGAATGCAGGAATCATATATTCAATAAATTATTTTTATTCATATAATACCTAATAAGTATTCTCTGATCTTTGTTCGTAATTACATCTGTAAAGATTTGATTCAATAAGTTTTTTATAATTTCTATTGATTGGTTTATCGGTTTGGCCAATATAAATGATTAAAGCAATATGTAATGCATCAATTTCATTTTGGAGGACTAGGTCTACTATTGTATTGTATGTTTATAATTAACGATATCTTTATTTCAGTTAGGGAGACCAGAAATTAATTTCGTTGGATGTAAACTGGTGTAAATCCCGGTTGTTAAAAGATAAAGTGAATTTAGTTTCATTTACATAGATGAAGTTTTAGAAATATTTTGATATTTCCAACTAAGAGCGAGAATAATTAAACTTTTGTTTTGATTATCTTAAAGGAAAAATATTTTTCATTCCAGGTAAATGACATTTTTTTTATATTTAAAGGAAAAAATATTTTTTTATTCCTGATAAATGACATTTTTTTTTATCTACGCTTCAAATTGAAGCTTGTGGTATACATAAAATTAAACAGAAAAAGAAAATATGCGATCTATAATAAAAAATTTCGATCATTCTGTCCAATCAAAGAAATAAAATCTGATTGATCTGATGAATTTCATGGCATTTTATAGAAAAATAGATAATTGAGTTATTTTGTTCTTCATAAAAAATTTTTGTGAATCTTATATGACAAAAGTTTAATAAATTATTTCAATCTCACCAAATTGTATATTACGTACAACTCATTAGTAAAAGGTATCCAGGAATCATAAATTCAATTAAATTATTTATATTCGAATGCAGGAATCATATATTCAATAAATGATTTTTTATTCATATAATACCTAATAAGTATTCTGTGAAATTTCTGATCTTTGTTCGTAATTACATCTGTAGAATATTTAAACGAAAAAATGATTTTTTCATTCCAGGTAAATGACATTTTTTTTATCTACGCTTCAAATTGGAAGCTTGGTTGGTATACATAAAATTTAAAAACAGAAAAAAGAAAATATGCGATCTATAATAAAGAAATTTCGCATTCCTGTCCAATCAAAGAAATAAAATTTGATTGATCTGATGCATTTTATAGGAAAAGAGTTACTTTAAAGTTTATTTTGGTTCTTTCCATAAAAAATATGACAAAAGTTCAATAAATTATTCAATCTCACCAAATTGAATATATGTACAAATCATAAGTAAAGGGTATCCAGGAATCATAAATTCATTTAATTGTTTATATTCATATAATTACCTAATAGGTTTTATGAAATTTCAGATTTTTGTTCGTGATTACATCTAAAGAGATTTGATTGAACATAGAACTGTGTGAAATTTATTATTATAAATGAGAGTTTGATATTTGACAATCCTTATATGCTCGTAAGTAATATCATAAGGTATGAAATCACACGAATTTGTAAAGACCAGCCCACCCACGTTGAATGCCAGCGACGAGTTTCTTTTGTGAGCGTCAACCTTTTGTTTGTGTTTTCTTAGAAATATTACCCACGTCGAATGTCAGGGGTGGATTTCTTACGAATTTTGGTCTAAATTTGTAAATTCTCATGACCATCAATCATTAGTTAATACGGTCCCGAACACCTGGTCTAACAAAAGACTGCACCGCACAATAGGAACAATAGACCGGCTCGAACAATAGGAACAATAGACCGGCCCTAACAAAAGAAACACCTGGCTGCACACCTGCACCCCAAACAATAGGAACAATAGACCGGCCATGATTTATGACCTTGAGCTGTCATCATCAATCATTTTTAATGGCTCTGGGTGCCGCCTTTCTACTTATATATATATATATATATATATATATATATATATATATATATATATATATATACATACTAGCTGACCCGGCAAACGTTGTTCTGCCATATAAATTATGTTTATCTATTCATCTGTCTGCCGTTGTATATCTGCCTATCTGACTATATATCTTTCTATCTAGAGAGTTATCTCTTTCTATCTATCTATCTATCTATCTATCTATCTATCTATCTATCTATCTATCTATCTATCTATCTATCTATCTATCTATCTATCTATCTATCTATCTATCTATCTATCTATCTATCTATCTATCTATCTATCTATCTATCTATCTATCTATCTATCTATCTATCTATCTATCTATCTATCTATCTATCTATCTATCTATCTATCTATCTATCTATCTATCTATCTATCTATCTATCTATCTATCTATCTATCTATCTATCTTATATTCTATATATTCTACTATCTATCTATCTATCTATCTATCTATCTATCTATCTATCTATCTATCTATCTATCTATCTATCTATCTATCTAATCTATCTATCTATCTATCTATCTATCTATCTATCTATATATCTATCTATCTATCTATCTATCTATCTATTATCTATCTATCTATCTATCTATCTATCTATCTATCTATCTATCTATCTATCTATCTATCTATCTATCTATCTATCTATCTATCTATCTATCTATCTATCTATCTATCTATCTATCTATCTATGCTATCTATGCTAATCTATCTATCTATCTATTCTATCTATCTTATCTATCTATCTATCTATCTATCTATCTATCTATCTATCTATCTATCTATCTATCTATTCTATCTAATCTATCTATCTATCTATCTAATCGTCTATCTATCTATCTATCTATCTATCTATCTATTCTATCTATCTATCTATCTATCTATCTATCTATCTATGCTATCTATCTATCTATCTATCTATCTATCTATCTATCCTATCTATCTATCTATCTATCTATCTATCTATCTATCTATCTATCTATCTATCTATCTATCTATCTATCTATCTATCTATCTATCTATCTATCTATCTATCTTTCTATCTATCTATCTATCTATCTATCTATCTATCTATCTATCTATCTATCTATCTATCTATCTATCTATCTATCTATCTATCTATCTATCTATCTATCTATCTACTCTATCTATCTATCTATCGTATCTATCTATCTATCGTATCTATCTGCATATCCATCTATCAATTTATCTGACGGGCAAACGTTCAGCCATATAAATTATTTTTTGATCCATCTGTCTTTCTAATCTATTCACTGGTGCTATCTGCCGATGTATCATCTACCTATCTAGTCTATCTATTCTAGTTATCTATCTTTCTATATATCCATATCTATTCTATCAATCTTATCTGACCCGACAAACGTTGTTTAAATTAAAATGGCTGTTGAAAAATATGGGTTGTTGATAAAGGGTGAAAATTTAGAGTTGTATGTATTTTTCAAAGCAACATCATAAAAAAATAAAAAAAAAATTTGTGTTCAAAAAATTCATAAAAATGTTAATCATTAGGAGTAATAAAAATAGGGTTTTGATCGTAAAGGGGTGAAAATTTAGGGTTGGATGTATTTTTGATGTTGTATTCATAAAAGAAAAATAGCAACAGAAAATTTTGTCTGAAACAATCATAAATGAAATTTAAGGGGTGGACCCTCGTGTCCTCCTAAACATTTAGGGGGATGAAAAATAGATTTTGTCGGATTCTCAGAGCTAACTGATATGCGCACAAAATTTCATGAGAATCGGTCGAGGCATTTCGAAGGAGTTTAACAAATAAAAAATAGGGGTTGATCGTAGAGGGATTGTATTTATTTTTGTATGCTGTATCATAAAAAAATAAAAACAAAAAATTTTGTCTAAAAAATAAAATAAAAAGTTCAGGCGTGGACTACCCTTTACTACATTTAGGGGGATGAAAAATAGATGTTGGCCGATTCTCAGACCTACTCAATATGCTCACAAAATTTCATGAGAATCGGTCAAGCCGTTTTGGAGGAGTATGGGAACGAACATTGTGACACGAGAATTTTATATAGGTATAAGATATATGTATATATATATATATATATATATATATATATATATATTTATATATATTTTTTTATATATATATATTTATTTATAAAGTTCAAATAAAATTATATTATTTTAAATATGCAAACTTAAAGAATACTAAATAATTCAAAGAATTACAATTAGAAGAAATCAATCAAAATAACCCACCTTCTCTTAAATTCATCGTAATAAAAATAAGGATAACTATCCACTTCATTTTCGACTTTGTTTTGTTGAACACTCTCTAGTCACCACCTCCTGTACAATGTGATTGATATCACAACGATATATATACCAAGTCAAATATTTCATTCAACATGATGATAATCCCATGTCATGGTTAACTTTATCATTCTGATAAAACACGTTCCTAAATAGCGGAAGAGCGACGATAAACGGTTCCTGTTTCATAATAAAATGTACCACAATATTTGCTAAGCAAAATGTAGATTTCAACATAATTATTCTACGCTGTGGTTCCTAATCATATCTTCAATTTTATCAGTTGACACTACTTTAATTAACATATAATATGTCAGTGAAAAGAAAAGAAAATTATAACAAATTTTTACCGCTATTTTGTTAACAATTACTAAATTTTGTAAAATTATTGTTTGATTACCACATGTTTCATAAGCTTCTTGGTGTATTTTTATGAGAATTTGGAAGATCTGTTTCTTATTTCAAGTTAACGAATAAAATGGAACTCATAAATCATCATGAAGATACAATCAGATATAATAGCATTAAAATCCATGGATCGAATTACTTTTAGCACTTTCGATATCTGAAAATCGCTAGAAAGCTTATTAATGGCCTATATCGAAAATAATCCAAACAAAGTTATTTTAATTTATTCACATTCATTGATCCAATTCAAGATTCAGTATTGATAGGAATTGCATAATATCACAAAAGAGAACTATTAGTCCGAGATCCAATGACGCATTATTAATGAAGTGTTTTATTCATCATGAAACTTTGTTGAAGAGTATCAGTCCACTCAATAAGCAGGAAGGAGGCCTCGGTAGCCCAGCGGTAAGGTTTATCGTTTGTACAAGAGGATAGTGGGTTCGAGTCCCACCTTGCTCTTGGGTGTTATTTATGCCCATGAAATTGAGTGGTTCAAAGACTTGTATATCTTTGAATACTATCTTTTTGACTTACATTCAAGCCCAATGACCGTTTGGATACGGCGTTAAACTATGTAGGTCCCATGAGATAAAAAAAAACTCTATCGCAGCGAGCTGCATCAGAAGAGCAGGTTTTCATAACGTATCCAGTTTAAAAAATATATATTCATTAAATTATGATTTTTTTTCTAAATTCAAAAAAAATGCGCCCTCTAATTTGTAAACAATATTTATTTCCTCCTCGGGGGATCAACTCCCCAACCATTTCGTACCAAAACCAATCACATCCAAGGTATCATACGAAACTACGTACTCACAAACTTTCAACCCTATTTCTATAAAATTGCAACCTTTATCGTGTAAACGATATTTATTTCCTCCTCCGGGGGGTCAACTCTCCAACCAATTCATATAGAAATAAACAGCATCCAAGATATCGTACGAAACTACCTACCTACAAAGTTTCAACCCTATGGTACCAAAATTGCGCCTTCTATCGTGTAAACAAGATTTATTTCCCTGTGGAGTCGAAACACACCCCTCCCAATCAATTCACATTAAAATCTATCCCATTCAATATATCATACGAAACTACCTACTCAGAAACTTTCAATCCCTTTGCTCCAAAATGAAGCCCTTTATCATGTAAACAAGATTTATTCTTCTTCCCCCAGGGGGCCAAACCTCCAACCAATTCGAACTTAAACTAATCTCATTCAAGATATCATACAAAACTAACCAGATACAAACTTTCAACCCTATTGCTACAAAATTGTGCCTTCTGTCGTATAAACAAGATTTATCTTTCCCCTAGGGGGTCAACCCCTCAACCAATTCGAACAAAAAACAATCTCATGCGAAACTACCTAAGTAGTACAACTGTGTTCGTTCTAGCTCACTTCAACTTTTCTAAGTCCGAAATGTCAGTTCTGCGCATGCGCGAC
>JARQZK010001941.1:0-12556 GCA_030704885.1 Cynegetis impunctata | reverse complement strand
TTCAGATGTTTGAAACTTACCTGATCTTTGACCGTTTGGCCTGCGTATATAAATAGACTGCTGTTTAGAAAAGCAGCAACGGTAACGAAGAAATATGCCGCAAAAGATGATTGTATCTCCGTATCCTATAAGAAACAAAAATATACAATTATCATTTCATATGAGTTATAAAATATGTGAAAATAACCTTTCCGGTTGTCACACAGGTCCAAGATTTCAAATTTTTTTTTTAAATTTCAATACTATTTTCAGAATCAATCAAAATGTAATGATCAAAATCAAATGGAATAGGTATCTGAGACAGGTGTGCTTTATTCTCTTTATATGCTCCAAAATGATGAAAATTTTCAAATGAGTTTCTTTGTATCAAGTCGTAAATGTAAAAATCTTTTAGAGACTCTTGTGTTAGGATATATATATATATATATATATATATATATATATATATATATATATATATATATATATATATATATATATATATGTCAAGAGAGAACAAAAATTGGATTACATGGTGGCCGACGCTGCTGTGATCGAAATACGCATGGTGCAGTCGAACCTGGGTGACCACCTTGCACAGATATGTTCAATTAGTGTTCAGAAATTCAATAATATCGACAAAGCAAAATTTAATGACACAATGGGTAATTCCCATCCATAAAAAAGGCAGTACTGAACAAATGAAAAATTATAGGCCTATAACATCATTGAATGTATTCAGAAGGATTATTGAGAGACTTATTCAAGATAGAATGGTTTCATTTATGAAACGTACCAAGATTCTGACAGAATTTCAACATGGGTAGATCGACGGAGAGTGCGACCTTGGGACTCTTTGAGTGCATCTAGAGTGCATCAAGAAAATGGATGATGGGGACTGTATTGCGGCTCTCTTTTTCGATCTGTCTATAGCTTTTGACAGTTTGGATTGAGATTTATTGATTGAAAAACTACAGTGTCATGGTTTTAGAGGGAAGATATCCAAGTTTCTGAGATCATTTCTAAATAATAGCAGAATATGCGTGAAAATGGGTGAATTCGTCTCTGAAGCGCATGATATAGATATAGGTGTTCCGAAGGGTTCTGTTTTGGGACCACTACTATTTTTACTATTCGTCAACGAAGTGCCAGAATATTTACTTAGTGGTCTCATTATTATGTTTGCCGATGATACATCGGTGATGATTTCAGCTCGGACTCCTGTGGAATTAGAAGTTAAACTAAAAATATACCAATTTTCGAAATAAATTCTTTTTTACTAAATTTTTTTATTACTTTTACAAATCAAATTATGGTCATTATTTCCGTTTTTAACTTATTCATCGTTGAAAACTAGTCCATAAGCTTTATGACCACACTCTTCTTTTTGATCCACGTTATTGAAAATATCTTCCAAAACTTAGTGATAAAATCGCATAAAAGTGCCTTCGTAGCATTAGCTCAGGCTGACCACCTAGTGTCCAATAACCTCTTTAAAATCGGAATTTTTGAAGTAGAATCTTTGAATGCGTTCGTACGACGACCCCATCGATAGGTAGAAGCGGAAAAAAATGTATAGAAGTTTTCAACGAAATCGAAGAAAAGTAGTGCTTCTGTACAGCAATGTGCAGCGCACTTAGCAACATAAATTTTATGAATGTGCAAGACACGAAATTTATTCTGCGTACTTATTCATTACATCGGCTTGTAAGCCGGTGTATTTCCCACTCATGTTGCTGGCATTATCGTAGCTTTGCCCACGACAAACTTTGATATTGATGCCACTCTCACTTAAGAAATCTAGTAAACTTTGAGCGAGTTGTTCAGCAGTATGACCTTCCATGTCCAAGAACTTAAATCTTTCCACTGGTCTAGATGGCAGAACATAGCGCACTATCAGAGTCAGTTGGTATACATGCGATATATCTGGAGTAGAATTCAATAAAACTGAGTAGTACTTGCATCTCTTAATTTCGCTAATGATTCAATCCAGTATGCTTGATGCAATTAACTCTTCTATTGTATTTCAAAAAAGATTTTGAATGAGTTGCTTATAGCGAGCGCTACGTCAGCAAAAAAACAGTAACTACTCGAAGCTTATTCAAAGACTCTAACAACTCGAAAGACTCGAACTCAAAACAATTTTTCTCAAAGATGGCTAACATTTAAAGAGCTTTTAACAGTTTTTCACGTTGTGCCAAATATTAATGTACATAAGTTTCTAATAGTTTGATAGTCAGGGAATTCCCCTGTTAGTTTTGCAGTATGGTACAACTTTAAATTATCGTTGTAGATTTCGATACCAACGTTTTTCGTGGTAGGTATTATACAACCTATACCTACGATATAACGTGACGAAATCGAGTTTTTGATTTTCAGGCGGGAGTGAAGCATAGCTTCGCTTCGCGATATTTCACGCTTATCTGAACATTCTTTTAGGTCTGACAGGCGTTGGAGCGCGGGGCTTCCTAATTCGCGGGGCCAGTAGCATTTGCTACTTTTGCTATGTGGCTAATCCGGTATTGATATATATATATATATATATATATATATATATATATATATATATATATATATATATATATATATATATCTTCTTCTTCTGGTGCCGTCCCCGGTTTAGGACGTAGGCAACCTCTCTACACCTATTCGTGTTGTGCGTGATACAGAGATACAGGAATAGGGGACCTACAGTTTTACAAGGGTTCCGAACGTCTTTACAGAGAGGCTTTACTAGGCAGAATACTTCTCGGTGGTTTGCCATTGCCTCCCGAGAGATGACTCCGCATTAATTCGTTGGTTCGGCCGGGATTCGATTCACCAAGCTTCTGTTCAGTAGTCCAACGCACTGACTATTGAACTAAGGATCCACACACATATATATATATATATATATATATATATATATATATATATATATATATATATATATATATATATATATATATATATATATATATATATATATATATATATATATATATATATATATATATATATATATATATATATATATATATATATATCTATATATAAATATATATATATATATATATATATATATATATATATATATATATATATATAATATAAATTATATATGTATATATATATATATATATATATATATATAAGTTTAATAAAGGTTAATGGGAACTCAGCAAGGGCATCGAAAGTCTAATCTTTTTAGCTATACCAATATATTTCGACAGTACATTCCTGTATTCTTCAGGCTAGCTAGTGATCAGTAAGTAAACTAAGCATACAAAACATTAAGAGTACAAATTATTTGACATAAGGCTTCAACGCCTACAACAAAACTATATATATTTATATAGGTATATATTTTTTTCCGGTATATCTCCGGCGGCTACCATCGAAGCATATGAGCTGAAATTTTGAGTCATATTCAATTTTTAATGAATTTGAATTTTCATTAACAGCCTTGTTTATTGGAATAAATATTCTAATAATATTTTGAAATTTTACTACTTTACTTAGACGATAAGACCGAGTATGAGTTGCTTCATCGAATATTTTCTGTTCGCTGATCCAAATTTCAACTTTTACTATCATAATGAAAATAAATGCATTTATAGTCTCGTACGTTCAAATATATCAAGTATGTTGCCCAACCGGCAGAAACTTAGAAGATTAAATTATCCGAATATTAAAGAAGTTACGACATGGAAAAAACAGATTCGACATATTCATCACAGCTCCTGGAACATAAGTTTAGCTTTAATAATAAATTTTAAATATTACATGCAGAAAAGAAAAGCTATGCACTCAATTAATTATAAGCCCTGGAAATCAACAGTATAAATAGTTATTTTGTTAAGTGATGAATTAGATATGAATAATTTTTGTAATGAATAAACATTTTATATAGTTTCTACATTCTCAAGCGACAAAGTTAGCATTATTTCTACACTATCAAATTTATAACTGTAGATTCCGAAAAATCTACATCAAAAATACAACCGACGATACTTACTCTGAATACTTGTATAAGTATTCCACCTCCTAGAAACAGTGAACCAATAGCGAGTAAAAAAGATGCGTTGTAGCCCATCGCCATATAATTTCTCACCTCACTGAAACAGAGTTACGTTGCGAGTTTTGAACTTTCTGAAACATAATTTAAAACAAACTATTTCGAATCTCAATTGAAAGCAATTTTCATTATATATATATATATATATATATATATATATATATATATATATATATATATATATATATATATTTATATATATATATATATATATATTTATATATCTATACTATATATATATATATATATATATATATATATATATATATATATATATATATATAGTTATATATATAATATATATCTATATATATATATATATATATATATATATATATATATATATATATATATATATATATATTATGTGTATATATATATTTATATTTGATATTTATTTCAACTTCCGTTTTTCTTAGTGCAATAAAAATTTGTATATTATTCTGGAATATTCAAATCAGGAGAAAGGGAGCGAGGAAGGGCCAAAAGTTTTTAAACTGGTTTCAAACGATGTAAAGATTTAATATGAACAATGTAAAGATTTATCATGAACAATATATTCCAAATTCAACTCTCGAGATCGAGAAAAAAGTGGCGTTTTTGCTCCTCCATAGCCTCTTCTAATTGAAGAGAGCTGAAGAAAGCCGCTGTCATTTTATGTAACAATTTCATGCTTTACGGAGCTTTGTAGCGTTATTTAATATCTATATAATAGTTGATTTTGTGAAAGAATTTCATCAAATAATCTAAGAGAACTATAATTATTAATCGGTATTTTTTCATTTTTTCACAGTGATTATTATAATTTTATTTCTGATTAGAATTTTGTGAACGGAGTTGGGTTGATGTGCTGAATTTTCTATGCTCACCATAGCGCCATATCAAAGAGGTGTCGTGAGAATCTAAAAAGCGTCTTTTATACCTTTTCAACTTCAAATTGAGAACAATCATTTACAAATTGAGAATTAACAAAATAAAATTGAGATAAACAACTTCAAAATAAGAATAATGATTTTAAAATTGACATTCAACAAAATCAAATTAGCTACGGTTATTTGTGATATTATATTTGGCCGAATAATATTTTCCAAACGTTGAAGGCGGTAGTTAGTCTGCGTAATATTTATTCTTCAGCTTCCAAAATTTCTGGCATTTGTACTGAAAGATCACTTTTTACGCCAGCTTTAAGGGCAGATTAACCATTTTCAATGGCATTTAATTGCGGGCTGTACGAAGGAAGCCTGAGTAGGCGATGCTCATAAAATTCTTGTTCTTGAAAGATCTCCTCCACTGATGCATGGCAAGGAGCATTGTCAACGACCAAAACCACTCCATCTTGGTATTTGATTCGAGCATTTCTAAGGCATTGCCGCACAAATTCATTTGCCTCTGGTTTTTTAAAAGCCCCCCTTCTCATTTAATGGAGAATGAGACCCATAGTGCCAATACAACCTATGATATGTAAATTTGAGCCTTTACTACCTGCCGATATATATGTACACCGACTTCCTTTTTTGGATCTGCTTTTTTTTCGCCATATATACAGGTTAAAATTTGTTTCATTCATGTATACAATTGGAATATTTTCGGCTTGATACTGCAGAAGTTGTTGAACGTATTTTCTTCACAATTTGCCCTTTCCGGTTCTCTTCGAATATCTTTTAAAGTAAACAATAATCCATCTAATTGTTTTCGTACACATTCGGTGGAAACAGTAATTATTAAACAATTTTATTTTCATTTCCTTTAAGGTAATTTTAGGGTTCTCTTGAATCATATTTTCCATAATTCTGTGATGTTCATCCACTAATTTTACTCTTCTCTTACCGCCACGCACTTTTTTGTTTTGCAGTTTGCTGCTTTACCATCTGTATGCGGTTTGTTTTTTTAATATTTAAAGTGTTTGCCAGACCTTTCCAGTCGCCACTATTATTATACAAAGCACAAATTTGACTTCTTACATTAGCTGCTTCCTTTTTTTTATATAAGGCATTTTGTCGTAACAAATCATTAAATCAATTAATTTTTACACTTAAATAAGTTAATTACGTTTGAATAAGTTAATAAATGAATTAAATTGACTTTTAAACGCCACAGAAATATAGGTTTCATATCTGTGATCAAATCTGTGATAATTCCCAATTTGAAATTGATTACTCCCAATTTGAAAATAATTATTCTCATAAAGATATTGTTTATCCCAATTTGATTTTGTTAATTCTCAATTTGAAAATGATTATTCTCAATTTGAGGTTATTTATCTCAATTTGATTTTGTTAATTCTCAATTTGAAAATGTTTAGTCCTAATTTAAAGTTGTGAAGGTGTAGATCGAAATTCAGCAATGTCAGAGATAACAAAAGAATAAAGGCCGAAACACATTATTGAAACGCGACGCGACAAAACGTGTTGATACCTGTTGTATAATGTGCACTTACCAACATGTGATGCCACACAACACACAAGCAATTAATTGTTCTTCGTTCTTTTTTGTCAAATTCCTGCCAAGATTCAGTAAATTCAACGTATGAACGTACGCTTCATTTGACAATTCCCGAGTAACATCGGTTGTTACCTAGAAACATACAGCGCCCAACACGTCGACTAGATCAGGTAGCGCTTGCCTGTATCGCATGATGTCGGGAGTTCATAGTGTGATTCTGGTCATAGAAATTACTAGGATTTGATTTTATTCAACACGCGTCGCGTTTTGTTGGGTTGTATCACGTTTCAATAATGTGTTTCCGCCTTAATAATTGTCCTCAATGACTTAACCCTAACTTCTTTATTAGATACCTTACATAAATATATCGAAAGGTTCAAACGGTTATCTGTTTGGCAAATCTAAATAAAATGGGATAAGTGGGATTATCCTATAATGACGTCTCATAGAATATAAATTTATGTCTTCTATTCCCCTAAGGAAGTAAGTTTTTTGAAGTTGTTGTAGCGAACTTCTTGAAAGATTATTTGTAATTATCTATTATTCAACGATTCTTCCTAAAATGATGTAATGAATTGTTGTCCCGAAGCCATATGTCTATTCCATATACCCTTACCTGTACACAAACTGGTGAAACATGATGCAAATTTTCAGCCTCTGTGCGATAAACTTTTGAGTAAATTCGTCGTAGTATAGATTTTCTTCTTTGCTACAACTACTGTCACAAAGATGTTGGACAAAGTCTTCGATAATTATTATTTGAAATTTTGTGTGAAATCCAATATAGCTGGCAATGAATGCATTTGAAATTGTCATCAAAGTAGAGAAAAAGTAAGACAGTCTAAACATTATCGAGAATATTTTGCCAAAATTCATCCATGTTAACTCCTTGGTTACATTAATAATATGAACTTCGTTTGCATTGTAAGATTCATCAATGGAAAACAAACCAGCTGCAATTTCAGCACAGACTAAATTGGAATAGAAAACAATTTTCAGGATTTTTATGTGTAGCTTTATTTTTCTTTGGGTCAACCTGTTTGCAAATTCAATTGGAAGCATTCTTCCTTGAAACGCAATTCCCATATTGATAGCCTTTTGTCCTATTGTGATCGTATTCAAGACGCATATAAAAACCTGGAATTGAATAAATTATTTGGTGAATAAACATACTTGACTTGAGTATCACTGAAATATCGATATAGCCTATCACAATGTTATAATACTGAAAGAATATATACAGTTTTTACTGCATATAACGGCATTCAACACAGCTTGTAAATGATTTTAACCTTCTCATTGAAGATGGAAGATTTTCAGAATGGTGGTAATTTTCCTAACCTGTAAGATGTTAGGTGGATTCTCAAATCTATAGACAGGTTCATCTTAAAAGTTTCGGTGCCCTAAGGTTTCATCTGAAAGAATATATTTTTTCATTCACGAAACTAAATAACGATTCAAATATTCAACAAAAATATAATAACGATTATTCTTATGGAAACTATTACATTTCTAACATTTCAACAGTAATTGAAAACAATTTTGGAAAAAAATGATACTCAGTAAGATACAAAAATCACAAAACAACCTAATAAGGTTGTTTTCTTGATTTGAGTTCGGCAAACAAGTGGCGCAGCCAGAATTTTGTATTAGGGAGGGTTTTCAAAAAAAATTGGGGAGAGTATAAAAACGAGAATATATTATGGAACAGAAAACGTGACGTACATATAAATTACCCACTTTTAATAAAATATAATGAAAATATCTGTCATGTAGTGAGTATAATCAATTCTCAAATAACATACACATAAAATACATTTAAAAATCATGACTGAAAATGACAAAAAAAATTTCAAGGCAGTGGGTATTTAGTTTACTCATGAAATTAAAACATTAAACAAAAAAGACATCAACATAATAAATGCCAATTAAAATTTACTCATTAATTATAATAAAATAGTAAGAGGGCGAGATTGAAGAGCTAAGACATCAAGAATTTCGTCTTCCAGAATAGAAATATCTGAATGTTTATACATCATCAGTATAATTCCTCGAATAATTTTGAAGAAATTTTAAGGAGGAAAACAATATTTCACAAGAACATATCGTGGCTGGTAAAGTTGAGTTATAACTAAAAGTTAATGAATTCTTGGAAATAAATTTTCTGTGGCGAGATTTGAACTAAAACCCCCCTCTCGCTGCGCCACTGCGGCAAACATCACCATCAAGTGGCCCAAGAGGTCATCGAAAATTTATAATAAGCTATTTTAAATCGAATCACCTTTTTAAACTTTTCAGCATCAAAAATTCACCATCTTGGGACTGGCGTAATGCCCCTCTGAGGCCGATGCCCCAAGGCACGTGCCTCGTGTGCCTTGCCAATGAGATGGCCCTGTCTATAGAGAAAGCAATCATATTTGGCATAATATATATGTATATAATTATATATATATATATATATATATATATTATTGTGTTTAAAAGTAACACGTCTGTGAAAACATTGAGGTGAAATATATTAAGATATCGATATAAAATAATATAGTGCCATTTGTCCTTTTTTGGGACTCATCAGTGTTTTCTATCCACCTACCATAATCATTCCAATAATTGAACACAATAGAATATAAAACAGTTACAGCGCCACAAGTTAGAATGAAATTACTCAATTCCTACGGCACCGCGAAGTGGGTGTACTGTATCAATGTTTTCACAGACGTGTTACTTTAAACACAATAATATATATATATATATATATATATATAATTATATACATATATATTATGCCAAATATGATTGCTTTCTCTATAGACAGGGCCATCTCATTGGCAAGGCACACGAGGCACGTGCCTTGGGGCATCGGCCTCAGAGGGGCATTACGCCAGTCCCAAGATGGTGAATTTTTGATGCTGAAAAGTTAAAAAAGGTGATTCGATTTAAAATAGCTTATTATAAATTTTCGATGACCTCTTGGGCCACTTGATGGTGATGTTTGCCGCAGTGGCGCAGCGAGAGGGGGGTTTTAGTTCAAATCTCGCCACAGAAAATTTATTTCCAAGAATTCATTAACTTTTAGTTATAACTCAACTTTACCAGCCACGATATGTTCTTGTGAAATATTGTTTTCCCCCTTAAAATTTCTTCAAAATTATTCGAGGAATTATACTGATGATGTATAAACATTCAGATATTTCTATTCTGGAAGACGAAATTCTTGATGTCTTAGCTCTTCAATCTCGCCCTCTTACTATTTTATTATAATTAATGAGTAAATTTTAATTGGCATTTATTATGTTGATGTCTTTTTTGTTTAATGTTTTAATTTCATGAGTAAACTAATACCCACTGCCTTGAAATTTTTTTGTCATTGTCAGTCATGATTTTTAAATGTATTTTATGTGTATGTTATTTGAGAATTGATTATACTCACTACATGACAGATATTTTCATTATATTTTATTAAAAGTGGGTAATTTATATGTACGTCACGTTTTCTGTTCCATAATATATTCTCGTTTTTATACTCTCCCCAATTTTTTTTGAAAACCCTCCCTAATACAAAATTCTGGCTGCGCCACTTGTTTGCCGAACTCAAATCAAGAAAACAACCTTATTAGGTTGTTTTGTGATTTTTGTATCTTACTGAGTATCATTTTTTTCCAAAATTGTTTTCAATTACTGTTGAAATGTTAGAAATGTAATAGTTTCCATAAGAATAATCGTTATTATATTTTTGTTGAATATTTGAATCGTTATTTAGTTTCGTGAATGAAAAAATATATTCTTTCAGATGAAACCTTAGGGCACCGAAACTTTTAAGATGAACCTGTCTATAGATTTGAGAATCCACCTAACATCTTACAGGTTAGGAAAATTACCACCATTCTGAAAATCTTCCATCTTCAATGAGAAGGTTAAAATCATTTACAAGCTGTGTTGAATGCCGTTATATGCAGTAAAAACTGTATATATTCTTTCAGTATTATAACATTGTGATAGGCTATATCGATATTTCAGTGATACTCAAGACAAGTATGTTTATTCACCTGATAATTTTTTCAATTTTAGATTTGCATATGCTTCTTGAATGTGTTCACAATAGGACGAAAAGCTATCAATTTTTGTATTGCGTATTAAAGAAGAATGATTCCAATTGAATTTGCAAACAAGACAACCCAAAGAAAAATAAAGTTATACGTAATATTCCTAAGAATTATTTTCTATTCCAATTTGGTTTGTGCTGCAATTGCATCTGGTTTGTTTGCTACAGATGAATCTTACAACGCAAACGAAGTTTATATTATTAATGTAACCAAGGAGTAAACATGGATGAATTTTGTCAAAATATTCTCGATAATGTTTAGACTGTCTTACTTTTTCTCTACTTTGATGACAATTTCAAATGCATTCATTGCCAGCTATATTGGATTTCACACAAAATTTCAAATAATGATTATCGAAGACTTTGTCCAACATCTTTGTGACAGTAGTTATAGCAAAGAAGAAAATCTATACTACGACGAATTTACTCAAAAGTTTATCGCACAGAGGCTGAAAATTTGCATCATGTTTCACCAGTTTGTGTACAGGTAAGGGTATATGGAATAGACATATGGCTTCGGGACAACAATTCATTACATCATTTTAGGAAGAATCGTTGAATAATAGATAATTACAAATAATCTTTCAAGAAGTTCGCTACAACAACTTCAAAAAACTTACTTCCTTAGGGGAATAGAAGACATAAATTTATATTCTATGAGACGTCATTATAGGATAATCCCACTTATCCCATTTTATTTAGATTTGCCAAACAGATAACCGTTTGAACCTTTCGATATATTTATGTAAGGTATCTAATAAAGAAGTTAGGGTTAAGTCATTGAGGACAATTATTAAGGCGGAAACACATTATTGAAACGTGATACAACCCAACAAAACGCGACGCGTGTTGAATAAAATCAAATCCTAGTAATTTCTATGACCAGAATCACACTATGAACTCCCGACATCATGCGATACAGGCAAGCGCTACCTGATCTAGTCGACGTGTTGGGCGCTGTATGTTTCTAGGTAACAACCGATGTTACTCGGGAATTGTCAAATGAAGCGTACGTTCATACGTTGAATTTACTGAATCTTGGCAGGAATTTGACAAAAAAGAACGAAGAACAATTAATTGCTTGTGTGTTGTGTGGCATCACATGTTGGTAAGTGCACATTATACAACAGGTATCAACACGTTTTGTCGCGTCGCGTTTCAATAATGTGTTTCGGCCTTTATTCTTTTGTTATCTCTGACATTGCTGAATTTCGATCTACACCTTCACAACTTTAAATTAGGACTAAACATTTTCAAATTGAGAATTAACAAAATCAAATTGAGATAAATAACCTCAAATTGAGAATAATCATTTTCAAATTGAGAATTAACAAAATCAAATTGGGATAAACAATATCTTTATGAGAATAATTATTTTCAAATTGGGAGTAATCAATTTCAAATTGGGAATTATCACAGATTTGATCACAGATATGAAACCTATATTTCTGTGGCGTTTAAAAGTCAATTTAATTCATTTATTAACTTATTCAAACGTAATTAACTTATTTAAGTGTAAAAATTAATTGATTTAATGATTTGTTACGACAAAATGCCTTATATAAAAAAAAGGAAGCAGCTAATGTAAGAAGTCAAATTTGTGCTTTGTATAATAATAGTGGCGACTGGAAAGGTCTGGCAAACACTTTAAATATTAAAAAAACAACCGCATACAGATGGGTGAAGCAGCAAACTGCAGAACAAAAAGTGCGTGGCGGTAAGAGAAGAGTAAAATTAGTGGATGAACATCACAGAATTATGGAAAATATGATTCAAGAGAACCCTAAAATTACCTTAAAGGAAATGAAAATAAAATTGTTTAATAATTACTGTTTCCACCGAATGTGTACGAAAACAATTAGATGGATTATTGTTTACTTTAAAAGATATTCGAAGAGAACCGGAAAGGGCAAATTGTGAAGAAAATACGTTCAACAACTTCTGCAGTATCAAGCCGAAAATATTCCAATTGTATA
>JARQZK010001940.1:0-12622 GCA_030704885.1 Cynegetis impunctata | reverse complement strand
ATTTTTTCAGAATACAAACGTAGCTTTTTTAATCAAAAGTATTCATTTTATGCAAAACATTTAATTCAAGAATATCACACATTCAATTTTGACTTTAAAATATTAAATGCTGAAAGTAAGGGAATTAAACTAGACTTAGACCTAGAATCATTACAGATTAAGAAATACAAACATCGAGGTCTACTATTGAATAGCCAAATTTATCTTACTATAAGCCCCTTTGTCAATCTTTTGAAAATTACGAAACTACCTGACTAGCAGTTTAGAATGGAATTCCCTCTCTTACTAATTTTTAGTATGTTTTAGGTGTAAGTTTGTAACAAACCATCTTTGTATTTCTGGTATTCTGGACTTCCATTGTCTATAAAAATATATCTGAAACAAAAATAAAAGAAAAGAAAATTTGATTAGTAAATGGCAGGAAAAGAAAAGAAAATAGCTGAAAAATTAAATTCAATGAATTAGTAGTATCTGAAAAAAAGAATTGAAATGAGATTAGTAAATAATAAGTTGGAAAATGATGAAAAAATAAAATACTACAATTAATATACACGACGTTTCGGTTAGTTGGGTATCTCTAACCGTTCTCAAGTGTAAACTGATTATCATTTTTTTTTTTTTTTTTTTTTTAAATCGAGATGAAAACTTCAAAAGCGATACCGGTTGCTAACCCGGCCTGTGTGGGATTCAATAGCTGATATATATAAAAATATATATATGCAGTATTGCCTACCCACTAAAAACACCTCTGTTCTTTCGGTTTCCGGGCGTTAGCCTACTAAACCTCCAGTCTCGCACTTAGATTAGGACTCACGTGCTGCGGTCAGCACTAGAACCTGTTCTCTTCCTTGTGTCTATATTTCAAGACCCAAGTGTATGTCTCTCTGCGTCGCGGCGCATTAAAAAAGATTCCATTGCTCGCCTAAATTTCCGAAGAAATCTAGGTACAGCTAATGGATGAGTGCCTGAAAATAAAAAATAATTATTAGTCCAGTTGATCTCTAGGTCTTTTGTAATAGACTCTCGTTCTTTGTGCGTCCTCTTCTGGATCGTAGTTTGTCAATTCTCTGAGCTCTTGATTTTGATGCTCTTTTATTGCCGTAAATATATTTTGCGCTTTTCTTTTCATAAATTCTTTGATAGGTTCCCATTCAATATCTCTATGTATTTGTTCATTTCGAACATACCATGGTGCTCCCAATGCTGTTCTAATCAATCTATTTTCCGCACTTGCTATCCGGTCTAGATGGCTTTTTGCAGTGTATCCCCACGCTACTGATCCGTACGTCAGTTGTGGTCTGGCTATGGCCCTTATCAGGGCTATCTTGACTCTGTTCGTCATCTTGCTCTTCTTATTGATGAGTGGATACAGCTGCGCCATTGCTGCTTTTGTCTTTTGTACTGCTTTGTTTACATGTTTTCTCCATGTTAATCTCGCATCCATAGTTACTCCCAGGTAAGTAACTTCCTTAGACCATTGAATATCGTTGTTTTCTATCTTTTCTTTTTCTTGTGTTTTTTGCATCCTTTTCTGGAATAAGATTGCTTGGCTCTTCTGGCCATTGATTCCTATCTTCCATTTTACGCACCATTTCGAGATTTGGTTCATCTCTTCTTGTAGCCTTTTACATATTATTCCTACGTTCCTATGTGTGCTGGTAATGGCAGTATCGTCAGCATACACGAATAATCTTGTGTTCGTTGTCTTAGGAATGTCGTGAGTATATATCAGGTATAGCAGTGGGCCAAGTACGGATCCCTGGGGAACCCCTGCTTCTGTATTTCTTGGTTGAGATCTTGTATATGCCAAGTTTCACCCTAATCGTTCTGCCGCTCATGTAGTTTTTTATCAATTTACAGGTCTTTAGTTTATATCCCGCGTTATGCATTTTGCATACAAGTCCGTCTTGCCAAACTCTGTCGAAGGCTCTTGCTACATCTAGGAACACCGCGCCTGTCATGGCTTTAATTTGGAATCCTTTTGTAATCGTTTCTACTATTCGCAGTACTTGTTGTTCCGAGGAGTGTCCTTGTCTGAATCCGAACTGTTCTTTTGGCAATATATCTAGTTCGTCTGTTTCTTCGCGTAATCTTCTCACTATTACTCTTTCTGCTACTTTGCCGAGTACAGGTAAAAGGCTTATTGGTCTGTAATTCTGTGGGAATTTTCTATCCTTGTTTGGTTTCCGAAGACTATCACGTCGGTGTGCTTCCACTGCATTGGAAAGTGGGTCGAAACTCATAATCGCATTCACAATTGATGCTATTGCTTCTGTACCTTTTCTAGGCAAGTTTTTTCAGCATAGCATGTGGTATATTATCCGACTCGGGCGCTTTTCGTCACTTCAATTTTCTGATATTAATCCTCACATCATCTTCGATGGTTGAATTTGTGTGACATCTCTTTCGCTTCTAGATCTCGAATCTCTCCGACTACTCTTGTTACGAATCTTTCGTGTCTATCATCTTCGTCTTGATGTTCATTTATTCGGCCTTAAATTTCGATAGATTCTGCCAGTGCCTCAGCCTTATCTTCTTCTGTGTATACCATACCATTTGCACTATGTAGGGTGGGATATGTTCTTTCACTCTACGCAATTTCTTCTGCATAGTCCATGCAGTGTGGTCTCTGGTATCTAAAGTTTCGAGTTTTTGATTCACCTATTTTCTCGATAGTTTTTCAATGCATTTTTTAGCACCTGGCTGTGTACTCGTAGTTCTGCTTTGTCTTGTTCAGTTCGGTGCCTTCGGTATAATCTCCTAAGCCTTCTGTTTTCTCTTATCAATGTTTTGATTTCATAAGGTATTTTTCCATATGGATGTCTATTCACAGGTTGTCGTTTTTTTTATTACTTGCTATTTCGAATGCACTAAGTATGTTCTCTTGTAATTTAGAAACTGATTCTTCCAGTTCTTCTTTATTCGTTATGATTGGGATATCCGTTATCATTGTGTCTAATGTTTTTGTGTATACATCCCTCTTTGTATGCACTTTCGTTTCAGTAATTTCTTGTCTATTTCCGTGTCCAATTCCAGCATTATTGGGTTATGATCCGATGTCCCTTCTTCTAGGGTTGTTATTTCGTAGCCTAGAGCTATATTTTTTCAGAATCGCTATATCCAAAACATCTGGTGTTCGTTGCATACTGGAATATATGTCGGCACTTCTGGCCCTATTATTACGGCTCCATTTTCTTCTGCATATTGTTGTAATCTTACTCCGTTCACATTCTGACCGTTACTGTGGCCACGCGATGGATTTACAATTTAGATCTCCTATTAGTATTCGTGATTTATTTCCTCGAAGCAAGTCATCTATATCTTCTTTTAACAAAATATTTTTTGGTGGTTTATATACCGACGTGATTATAATTTTGTTGTTATTTTTCATTTCTATCTCAGCAGTGATGCCATCTATTTCTGTTCCTTCTTCTTGCATCAGTTGATGTTTCTATCTACTTCTTCTTCATAGCGCGACTCCACCTCCTCGGCTTCTTTTTGTCGAATCTATAGGTTTCATATCCCGTGAAACCTAACCGATGGTTTTTCTAATTTTCGTTTCTTGCAACGCTATTACATCTGGCTGTTTTTCTGCGATTATCTCTTCTATTTCAATTTTTCTTAGTCTTATCCCACGGACGTTCCATGAGATAATCTTCACTGCTGATGGAATTAATTGGTTTGTGTCTACCATTAATTAAGTATATCTTTTAGCATAGTTGTAAGCGATGTAGTCGCTTGCTTGATGACTTCGGCCCATTGTTGCAGTGCAATTTCTGTGGCCGATTGCTTCGACATATTTGTAGCCCCCGATTTTTTCTGGGTTTTTTTTCGCTGGTTTTTGTTTTTTGTACTTGTTTTTTCTCGGTTTTTGTGTTGTATTATGTCGCGTAGAGCCGGTCCTTGACGGTGTTATTACCTCTTTTGGTAATTCTGCTCCGGCTTCTTTTTCGTGGCGCAATTCTGTCTTCTTGGTTTCCGCTGGTTTTTTGATAATTGGCTTTGGCCCTTTGTTTTCTTTCTTTGTTTGCCGATTTGGGGGAGTATATTTACTGCACCCTTTGTAGCTTGCGGGATGTCCTTCACCGCATAAAGCACATTTTGCGTTTTTCAACTTCGGGTCGCTTGCCAAGGTGCATTCATGCACCGGATGACTTCCTGCGCATTTCACGCACCGGAACGGAAAGGTACATCTGCTTTGAGCATGACCGTACCGTTGGCATCGATGGCATTGCCCGGGTTCCGTCGATTTTCGTTTCATTTCTACTGAAACGCTCAGGTTGCAAAGCCATTTGACATCGTAAATTTTATTATTGTTCGTTTTCACTACGAATAGTGGAAGCGGCTGTCTGTTCTTTTTTGACGTCATTCTTGATACTTCTGTAGCTTGGATTCCTAGATCCGCTAAATCTTCTTTAATGTCGTTGACATTTGTGTTGATCGGTAGTCCACCGATTACTACATGTATCAGTTTGTCTTATTACTTGCTATTTCGAATGCACTAAGTATGTTCTCTTGTAATTTAGAAACTGATTCTTCCAGTTCTTCTTTATTCGTTATGATTGGGATATCCGTTATCATTGTGTCTAATGTTTTTGTGTATACATCCCACTTTGTATGCACTTTCGTTTCAGTAATTTCTTGTCTATTTCCGTGTCCAATTTCCAGCATTATTGGGTTATGATCCGATGTCCCTTCTTCTAGGGTTGTTATTTCGTAGCCTAGAGCTATATTTTTCAGAATCGCTATATCCAAAACATCTGGTGTTCCGTTGCATACTGGAATATATGTCGGCACTTCTGGCCCTATTATTACGGCTCCATTTTCTTCTGCATATTGTTGTAATCTTACTCCGTTCACATTCTGACCGTTTATGTGCCACGCGATTGATTTACAATTTAGATCTCCTATTAGTATTCGTGATTTATTCCCTCTAAGCAAGTCATCTATATCTTCTTTTAACAAAATATTTTTTAGGTGGTTTATATACCGACGTGATTATAATTTTGTTGTTATTTTTCATTTCTATCTCAGCAGTGATGCCATCTATTTCTGTTCCTTCTTCTTGAATCAGATGATGTTTCAAAAACTACTTCTTATTAATAGCGCGACTCCACCTCCTCGGCTTCTTTTGTCGAATCTATAGGTTTCATATCCCGTGAAACCTAACCGATGGTTTTTCTTAATTTTCGTTTCTTGCAACGCTATTACATCTGGCTGTTTTTCTGCGATTATCTCTTCTATTTCAATTTTTCTTAGTCTTATCCCACGGACGTTCCATGAGATAATCTTCACTGCTGATGAATTAATTGGTTTTGTGTCTACCATTAATTAAGTATATCTTTTAGCATAGTTGTAAGCGATGTAGTCGCTTGCTTGATGACTTCGGCCCATTGTTGCAGTGCAATTTCTGTGGCCGATTGCTTCGACATATTTGTAGCCCCGATTTTTTCTCTGGGTTTTTTTTCGCTGTTTGTGTTTTGTGATAGTTGTTTTTGCTCGGTTGTTGGGTTGTATCTTGTCGCGTAGAGCCGGCACTTGACGGTGTTATTACCTCTTTTGGTAATTCTGCTACGGCTTCTTTTCGTGGCGCAATTTCTGTCTTCTTGGTTTCCGCTGGTTTTTTGATAATTGGCTTTGGCCCTTTGTTTTCTTTCTTTGTTTGCCGATTTGGGGGAGTATATTTACTGCACCCTTTGTAGCTTGCGGGATGTCCTTCACCGCATAAAGCACATTTTGCGTTTTTCAACTTCGGGTCGCTTGCCAAGGTGCATTCATGCACCGGATGACTTCCTGCGCATTTCACGCACCGGAACGGAAAGGTACATCTGCTTTGAGCATGACCGTACCGTTGGCATCGATGGCATTGCCCGGGTTCCGTCGATTTTCGTTTCATTTCTACTGAAACGCTCAGGTTGCAAAGCCATTTGACATCGTAAATTTTATTATTGTTCGTTTTCACTACGAATAGTGGAAGCGGCTGTCTGTTCTTTTTTGACGTCATTCTTGATACTTCTGTAGCTTGGATTCCTAGATCCGCTAAATCTTCTTTAATGTCGTTGACATTTGTGTTGATCGGTAGTCCACCGATTACTACATGTATCAGTTTGTCTTCCTTCAGCGTATACGTGAAGTACGATCTTTTCGTACTATTCAGATACGCCGTTAATTTCCGGAAGTCGGTCACAGTCATGGGGAATATTTTTATTCCCTCTCTTGTCGTTTTCGCTTTCACGAAATTAATATTTTTCAGTTTGAGTATTTTACTCAATTGCACCCAGTCGTCGCTTCCTCCTATTTCAACGGGAGGTACTTTGTGCTCTAGCACTTCAGTCGTCGCTTCTTGTTGCGGTATCAAGATTTCGTCTTTCTTGTCTTCGCGTTTTCGTTTGATTATCAGAGTTTGGATTGATCTTTATATACTCCCTTGATCAGTCGTGCCGTGTTGGGCGTCTCTCCCATTGGGCGAGGGGAGGAGCTTGAGACCACTGATACGCGCCAGTATTGGTCGCCACGCGTTTGCCACTTCAACACTGGGTTTGCTGAAAACTTCATGGTTCTGTTGGATGAAAGCAGCTTCCTTGATGTTTCGTTTTCGCCAGTTCTGTTCCCGGTGGATAATCCTAGCATCGTTTCCACTTAATGTTGTGATGATTTGTCCATGCTTGATCAGCATTTCCCGATTTCGATGTTTCGGCTCTTCGTGTGTGTATTCTATGTTCTCCGTTTCTAACATTAAGAGGTCTCTTCGTTTCTCCTATGTATGAATCTTCACATTTACAGGTCACAAGGTATACGCTATTCTTGTTGTCCGGGGGTCCATCTGGTTTAGTTTTGGTCAGCCTGCTTCTTTTGGTGTCGAATCCATTCATACTAACACATGTAACCATCTTTGTTTTCACCCTTTCTACCCAATTTGTTATTTATTTATTTCTTGTGTTGTATACATTCCAGAAATGTAATCATTTTGCACTCAGCATCTGAAGAAGGTGTGAATTATTATTAACTGTTATTTTACGGGGTTGGTAAATTGCGCACAGCTGTCAGTTTGTAGTCAAGTATACCCAAAATGTTTCTTTGCGCACAAGTGACCCTAAAAGAGGGTCTAGGTAAATGGCATACAACTTTCTACCGATTCCACGAATTTCAAAAGTTACCAGAGATTCAAAGGATTATCCCCTAATGACTTTACGATAACAATTTGATGCGTAGGTACATAGATCAGTTTAGTTTTTGCATTCGTGTTAGTAAGCTCGTCCGATTTCTAAAATGGAATAATTGCTGAGTGAAAAGAACAAAACGCTAATAATAATAGAAGGAGCTGAATTTCGCAAAGGAAGAATCCTTGTTTCTGGCAAAACTCATTGGCGTTGCACAAATAAAATTGCAAAGCCAAATTCTATACCATTAATGAGAAGGATATCATCGACAGAGATCTCATCCATAATCATGATATAGATTCCGCAAAACTGTGTCGTGAAAAAATCAGTAACAGCCTAAAAAGGAAAGCTGAAGAAGAAATTATCAGTTACACCATTGAAAGTGATACATAAGGAGATAAAAGGTAAGAAATGTCAATGTGCTTAGGTATAATTGAGGTTAGTATATCCTTATATTGCTCAGAAACCCCCGAAGTTCTTCAAGAACTCACATCAGTGGACATAGGATACATACGGAAGAACTTATACAAAGCGTGCAGGACGTTCAAGAAGCATTAGACTCGATGTCTATTAAAACGATACAAGAAGAAAGTTTTTTAATAACAAACGATCGAGAAAATAACATTGTAATATTTTCATGCTTCACAAATTTAAATATTTTGTGTTCTGTAGAAGTAATTTACGTAGACGGCACATTTCAATATTGCCCATAGTTTTTTTACCAATTGTTCACTCTACACGGATTTAAAAATGGACAGTATGCACCAGCGGTTTTTGCATTACTTCCATCTAAAGCCTTCTACTTATGTTAAACTGTTTTCAACAATTCAGATGGAATGTTCAAAATTTGAATTAACGTTAAATCCAAAGAAAATAGTTGTAGATTTTGAAGATGGAATACATTCAGCGCTGTATACGGTTTTCCCTGTATCTGAAATAAAAGGATGCATTTTTCATTTAAAACAGGCCTGGTACCGGAAAAATTCTCCAATTAGGGTTGTAGGAAAATGGCTAAAACATTTGTTTGGTTTACCTTATTTGCAACCAGAGCAAGTAAGTGACATGTTTTGCTTTGAAATGATGGCTGAAAAACCCGAAGGTGATGCTATCACGAAATTTGCTGATTATTTTAATTAATACGTATATAGATGAAAATTCAAGATTTCCTCCAAATTTATGGGCAGAAATGTCCCCAAGCGTTTCTCACTCTACAAACGCTTGCGAATCGTTTCATTCGCATTTTAATGCAAGTTTCTACACTTCCCATCCAAAAATTTTTAATTTTATACAATTATTAATTACATTTCAAACAATGTCCTATATAAAAATAAAAAGTGCAAATACCTGTACAAATAAAGTATTGTGTACAGGAACTCAAAAGAAAGTCGAGTTCTTGGACCAACAAATAAGTTTTTATAAAAATAAATTGATAGATTTAAGCACTTATGTAAAATCAATATGTTACCACAATTTGCCCAAATAATTTGTGTTTATTATATTTTTGAGAATAAAATTTTGTTTCTGTATAATGTAGGTATTTAATAGAATGATAATGATAGTCTGTTTGTACATGAAGAAATATCAGTTTACAAGAAGTGTTCTTTTCATCAACTTTTATTCGTTGATTATATCAGAAAGAAAAAGTTTTGAGGTATACTGGACTAAGGATACAATTTGACCGCTGTGCGCAATTTACCTATAAAGAGACTTAATCCCCTGGCTGCAACTACCTGACGAACCCTTCCAAAATTTGGGAAACTTCTTGACCACTTTGCGTAATTTACCTACGCCCTTATTTCAATATAAAAAATAAATTTAATGCAATAGTAAAACAACTGATTTTTCTGGACATTGTATCAAATTCAACAATTTCATCGACTTCGACAAGAACCAGGTGTAATTAAGGTAAATGCCTTGATCTGCTGAACATTCTAGAAATTTATAGTGTAGGTACATATGAATAAATACCCTATTTTGAATGAACAAGTGGATTTTTAAGTTTCCCTTCTAGTGAAATCAATACTACAAATGAACTTGTATTGTATTTTTCTATTTCAGTATTAGGTAATAGGTTCATAACCCGAAAATAATTGACTATGTTATTAGATAATATGATTGTGAACTGTTAAGCCAACTGTTTTCTCTACAAATATCAGTATTTAATCATGTTTCATTAAGTGATACTTCAATATTATATATTTGAAAAAGCCACGAATGTCGTGGCGAAACGTAAACTTTTTAAAAAAAACGAGTTTTTTTGAGATTCACCAAGCCTATTGTTGCTAATAATTATCGAAAAGTTATATATATATATACAGGGTGAGTCAAGCTGAACGCCTCGGACTCTCGTGCCAAATGGTATTTTTTTCGGGGTTTAAAACGGGGGGTTTTTTTTTTTTTCTTTTTATTTTGGGGAAAAAGTATATGCACGTCGATCTGAACTACAATTTAAAAATAATGACTTTCATACAGGGTGTTTCAAAAGAGCGTGACATATCAAAGTTATATATTTTTAATGGAACACCCTGTATTTTCTTGCATTTTTGATTACTTGAGAAAAAAATAAGCTAACTTTTCTAAAGTGTCCCTATCCCTAGCTCTCTCTATTTATGAGATATTCAACTTTTTCTCAAATGTAAGGCGGCTCGAAAAAATTCAATATCATTTGAATAGCCAAAGCATGGTGTAACGAAATTTAGAAAACCCACTCAAATCAATTTTTAGCTAGTTACTGTAGCCATGAGTGAAGAACCAATAGTATACAGTGTGTTTCATACTATCAGGAACACTTACCGTATATTTGAACGTCAATAAACTTTGTTATTTCAATTCATTTTGTTAATTCAAAAAATCATATGGATTTCGAAAGCATTCCATAATTTTCTGAAACATCACATTTTTAGGTATAAGGATGTATTTATATGCGTATCAAAGGAAATAAAAAGGTGCATCATGTCAAGCGGAAAAATATAGGGTGTTCCATTTTGAAAAATAACCAAAGTTATTGACGTTCAAATATACGGGTAAGTGTTCCTGATAGTATGAAACACACTGTATACTATTGGTTTCTTCACTCATGCTACAGCTAACTAGCTAAAATTGATTTGAGTGGGTTTTCTAAATTTCGTACACCTGCTTTGGCTAATTCAAATGATATTGAATTTTTCGACCGCCTTACATTTTGAGAAAAAGTTGAATATCTCATAAATAGAAGAGCTAGGGATAGGACACTTTAGCAAAGTTAGCTTATTTTTCTCAAGTAATTTCAAAAATGCAAGAAAATACAGGTGTTTCCATATTAAAAAAAAAATGAACTTGATATGATCATTCACGCTCTTTTGAAACACCCTGTATGAAAGTCATTATTTTAAATTGTAGTTCAGATCGACGTGCAATATACTTCCATAGGACCGTCTACAGAAAAAAAATACAATTTATCCACGAGAGTCCGAGGCGTTTATATTGACTCACACTGTATATATATATATATATATATATATATATATATATAGGTATATACATAAATATATATATATATATATATATATATATATATATATATATATAAATATATATATATATATATACATATATTATATATATATATATATATACATATATACATATATATATATATATATATCTATATATATATATCATAATATATACATATATATATTATATATATATATATATATATATATATATATATATATATATATATATATATATATAGGTATATGTTTAAATGTTTAACTCGTTGATTGGTAACCTACTTCTCTATATTTCAATAGGATATATTTGGTACAACTTTCTTCTGAAAACAAATTAGACTAACAACGTTATGCTTTGTGGAGATTTTGTGAATAATCAGTTGAGTCCATATAACTCAACACTGTAGAAGTTTTTCAGTATTCATTGGTATGTTTGAGAATTCTTGAATGACCTTTTAATTCCTTTTGTCATATCTGGTTTTTCAAAAAATTCGTAACAAATTTGTTGTGAGAAACGTCACTTAATGAAAGTTTTTGTGAATTTCGAAAAAACAATTTTTTTTATTATTTCTCCTTATACTATAATAAGTACCTATAACAAGAAATGTTACATTTGTTTGACATTAGTAGATTCTTTCAAATATCTACTGAAATATCTCATTTCAGTATTATTTTCAGTTTGTGCTAGTTTGTGAAAAGGAAATTTACCCGACTTTGGGTTTGGTTGCTCTGAACTTTGGAGGACCCATAGGAGTTTATACATTTGGATTGCTCAATGATAAAATTGGAAGAAAAAAATCATTTTTCGCTTGCTTAACCACTCTCATTGTAGGAAGCATTTTAACAGGATTATCAGAAAATTTCTCCTTGTGGATATTTAGTAGATTTATAGTTGGCCTTACCATACCTGCAATTTATCAAATTCCTTTTATTATTTGTAAGTATGCGTGAAACTTTATGGAACGGATTGATGTGGTTTTTTGAACACAAAAATGTACTCGAAGTTTTAGCCGAGAAGTAGTCGCGTCAATGAAGCCTTAAAACAGGCAAACTTCGAAACTCCTCAGAAACAGCTCCGATTTTGATGAGTTTTTTTTTTAAATTTCAGTTTTATTTATATTATTGAAAATCAGAAATCTTTCAGAGGGAGGAAATAATTATTCTCATTGTTCAAACAATATGTACCTATGTAATTTATATAAGAAAATAAGTTTTCAGCTTCATTAATTTTATATTATTTATTATTTATTATTGAATAATATTATTATTTATTATTGAAGAATGATTTAGCCTCATTTTTTTCTATTGATTCTAAAAAAATAACACTTACACAAGTAATTTTGTCAATTTTTTTTATTTTAAAAAAGAACATTTAATTTTTACAATTTTAATTTGCCTATTTTGAAAACAAAAATTTTTATTTGGTGGTGGGTGAATTATTGCAGTCACTTCCACTAGCATACAATGCAGATGGGATGTGAACAATTGCAAACCACTTTTTCTGCAGCCACACGCTGAACCGCAGGCCCGTGTTTGGCAAGAGCAAAATATAAATTTAAAAACGTTCTTTCGGTGCTGCTGGTTGTGTCATTGTAATTGGTTATAAGTAATGATTAATTTGCCAACCCCAATCTTCTGGAGGTATTGAAGCATTATATTTCCATTGTTGAACTTGAAGGGTAAACTCTTTTAATTATGTTTTTTTGCTGCATTTTCTGATGAAGGTAACGAGCTGAGTAAGCTCTTGTCTTTTGAAGATGATGTTATTAAAACGCTTGTATCGCAGTTCATGGGTCAAGTTTTCGCAGTTGTAGCACTATACATGGTAAGAATACAATAAATAACTCCATCATAAAGTATTTCTTCACGTTGTACTTGAACCATGAAAAAGTTTCAGCTGCTGCAGCGTAATTTCTGATAATTATTTAAAAATTCGCATAAAAACTATTTTTTCCTTTATTATAAACA
>JARQZK010001939.1:0-12650 GCA_030704885.1 Cynegetis impunctata | reverse complement strand
TAAAAAGGGAAACCTTTTTTAAATCGAAGATGGAAGTATCTAATGGTTTCAAGAAGATATCCCCATTAGAGGTTCTTCATAAATACGCCCAAGTCGACCTCATCCCGTTGGAAACGAATTGGACTTATACTACCGACATATCAATGCCCTAAAAAAGAAAAAAGCCCAAAATTTAGAGGACATTTACCAGTGGGCTCCCCCCCACCCCACAACTCTTAGCATAGTTACCATTTTTTGTTTTTTATTGTCTTTGGGAAATTGTATTTTTCTTTTTATAAAAAACTTTATACTAAGATTCGTCCCCTTTCATTAAGGGAATAACGAACTTTCTAAAAGGGGGGGGAAGAGTTATATGAAGACAGCCTGTATCTCCCTTTTAAAATGCTAAATTTTGTATTTGGGTAAAACGCGGGCGCATAATAAAATTTTGAAATGCTTATTACCCTTTTTTAGCTAGAGAGCACAATTAAAATTTAATAGAACTGAAATTTTGTTTTTGAACTCCCCAACCTTTTAAACATCGTTCTGAATAAAATCGTTTTTTTTTTAAAAATTATTTTTCTTCGTGTTGAAAAATATAATTAAAATAAAATAAAATAAATATATAAATAAAATTATTATATTTTATATATATATATAAAATTATATATATAAAAATTTGAATTCTGATTTTTACCTGTTTATCGTATTCTTTCCCAAAAGAGATTTTTCAATTTTTGGGTTTATAACGGGTTTATTTCAAACTTTAAACATTTTAAAATTAAAATTCATTGGCCCGTTTCAATGGAGTTTCCATCTTCATCAGCAAAAAATCGGGATAAAATAAAATTTTCAAATGCCTAAAAATAAAACATATATCCCACTTTACACAAAAATTTAAAAAAAAAATTAAATTGTATCTCACCAAAATGTTGTGGGTAGTTGTCACAATAATTTGGGACTCTTAAATTTCTCTTTTTAAAACCGATGTAAATCGTTCTGCGTATAAGAGCTCTGTATTAAAAAAATGGGGCAATATCGAATTTTAGGCCCTTTATATCTATTTTTTGTTAACTTTTGTTGTCTTGGTTCTTCTTTTTAAAAATCTTTTTCAAGGATTTTTTTTGGGGATTTTAAGTTTTTTTTTTATAGTTGTATGTGTGTTTCATCGTAAAAAAAATTTTTCCAGGGTCTTTTTTGATTGTTTGTGTTTTTTTCAGTGCAGTGTTCGCTGTTTTGGCATATCTGGGGTTTTTTTAGTTTTATCTTGTAGACTTTTGTTGAGGTTTGTCCGATATTTTTTTTTATTGCAATCTTTGCAGGGAACGCTGTATACTACGTGGGATTTCTTTTTTTTTGGGGAATTTTGCTCTTTTTTTTGGGGTGTAGAGTTGTTTTATCTGATTCTGAGGTTGATGCGCTATCTTTTATACTGGGGGGTTTTTTTAAAATGTTAGTTTTTTCCCGGGGTCAGGTATGTGATGGGGGGAAAAATTAGGTACTTTTTTTTTTATCGTAGACTCTGGTGTGTTAAAATTTTTGGTTCCTTGTTGAAAGGTTTTATTTTTTTTGGTTTTTTGATGTTTTTGTCTATTATATGAGAAGGGTAGTTGTTGCGTATCAGAAGTGTTTTTTTTTTTTTTTGAGTTTTCAGGTGGGGGAATCTGGGAGATTTTTAGTTGGACAGTTTCTGTAAAATTACGTTGCTAACAATGGCCTTTTTATGGGGAGATTTTGGTGTGTTTGATTTGGAAGTAAAATTAACCGGTTGGTGGCTGGGTTTCTTTAATAATAACAAATCGTAATAAAAAAAATTTTTCAAAAAAGGACATATTTTTTTTACGATAAAAACACACATACTAACTAAAAAAAAAAAATTTTTAAAAAATCACGCGAAATCCTTGAAATTTTTTTTTTAATACAGAAAAAATTTAAGAAAAACCCCAGTTAACAACAAAATAAAATATAAAGGGCCTAAGTTCGATATTTTGCCCCATTATTGTAATACAGAGCTCTCCCCCAAAATGAACGATTATACGGGGGTTTTTAAAACAGAGATTCAAGATTCACCCGGGCCCAAAAAGGGGGACCAAAAAAGGGGGATTGAGACTTTAGTGGACTGTATAAATTTTGAGAGTTTTTTTAAAAAATACCTTCAAATCCTACCTTATTGCCGGACTAAACCCTTTGGGGTTTTGGGGAAAAATAAAAGTTCTTAACTTGGTGAAACTCGTTCCACTCACACTCTGGCCATTTTTCCCCACTGTCTCCAATCGAAATTTCCCAAAAAATTTTTAAAAAGTTCAAGCGGTGAAAGGGTGAAAAGGGTTTGGAAAAATTGGGGGAGAATATGTAAAGTGATATAACGCACTGGAGCACAAGTTAGTAAAAATTTTGGGAAAATTTTGAATTATTTTTTTTTTCACATGTGCTTGAGAACATAGGGGCTTCCCGCACAGCGATGAAGGGGGGAAATTTTTAAGGCTTTTTACGGGGGAAGACTGAATAAAATGATACTTAATATGAGGGAAAATAAAATTTTTAAAAGGAATAGAAATAAATTTTTTTAAAAAAAAAATTTTAAAATTTAAAAAATATTTTATTAAAAAAAAAAATTAAATAATATTGCGGGGTCGCAACAAGTATTTTTGAAAACCCCACCAACAAAAAATTCTGGTGAGATACAATTTTTTTTTTTTTTTTTATTTTTATGTAAAAAATATTTTTTTTATTTAGGCATTTAAAAATTTTATTTTATCCCGATTTTAGCTGATAAAGGGGTGGAAACTCCATTAAAAAATCCAATAAATTTTTAAATTTTTTTTAAAAAGTAATGTTTGAAATAAAACCTGTTATCCCCCAAAAATTGTTTATATCTCTTGGTTTTATATATATATATATAAAATATATATATATATATATATATATGCTTTTTATATATATATATATATATATATATATATATATATATATATATATATAAAATATATTATATATCGACTCCCATAGGGAAAAACCAATTCAGTTTCAATATAAATTAGATATATTTCTAGTTTCGTTTTTTGAAGCAAATTTTCCCCCAAATTTTTTCTCACAAAAAAATAATAAAACCTTTTTTAATTGAAGTCATTAGCAGCTTTTAGCCTTGCAGCTTTTTTTTAAATTTGACTCGACTGGCTTTCAGTTATGAATCATAAAACGTATTAAGAAATAATCATCCGATTATTTATAAAAACTTTTACTGGTATATGCCGGTTATCATATTAGGGGGTTTTAAAATATGCAAGTATTTTTTCAGTATCGCATAAATAATCTAGAAAAAAAATAATTCCTTGGGGGTGTTTAAATAGTACATTATCGTATTTTTAAATTTTAAAAATTTTTTTTTAATCGCATCAAAATTTCCTTGGGTTTTTTTTCAAATTTTTTTTTAAAATTAAATGTAAGAAGAAATTTTTAAATTATAGTTTTTGCAACAGTAGCTTGCATGTTTATAAATTTTAGTAACATTGAAAAATTTTAAAACCCTTTGATATTTTTCAGGTCATTAAAAAAAATTATCGCTGTGAAAAAAACATTTAAGGAGGGGAAAACACCTAATATTGGCACGGGCCCCAAAATTTTTTTGTGAAAACATTATTCGTCAGGTTTTTAAAAAAAACCCTTTTAAAACCAAGAAGATTTTTTTCCCCCCTTAAAGCAAGAAGAAAATTACATATGCGTGGAAACCCCGATTTCCCGGGGCGCTCTGTCTTTTTTTTCCCCCTACTTTTGTTTTTTTTTAAAATTTTAAAAAATTTTTTTACACCTATGGTTTTTTTTAATAGAGTGAAAGGGGGAAAAAACGTAAACAAAAAAATTTGGGGAGTGATAAAATTAATAAATTTAAAACCCCCCCCCCCACTTATCATTAATTTGATCCCCCGTCCCAAAAATTTTTTGGGGAAACCCTCTCGCTCAATCAGAAGAAGCTGTACCCAAAACCTCAAAAATCAACAAAAAATTTTCTATATCAAAATAACCGAGATTTAATCGTAGCACCGGGGGATGTGCGCCAAAAAGGGGAGAAATAAAATTCAGCTGCCAAAAGCACTTCTTTAGTTTAAATTTTTAAAATCCTTTTTCAAAATTTCCAACCCCCCCCAAAACCATTTTTTGTGTCCAATATTTTTCGTTTTGCCCCCAAAGATAACTGCAGTTAAAAAATGTCCCAAAATTGCGGGGGACGCAGAGCTACCACGTGTTTTTAAAGGGCAAACTAATCGATTGGACCCAATTAATTTACATACCTAAATGTACCATTTGCCCTTTTTAGAAGATTTAAAAAGTTTACTTTTAAAAAAAAACATTTACCCCCAAAATTTTAAATTTAATTTTTACAAAAGTTTTTATTTTTTTAAAAGGATAACTACCCTTTTTTGACATTTTAAAAAAGTGTCAATAGGGTAAAACCACCCCCTGAATTTTTTCCAGGTTTTTTCCCGGGGGGAATACGGTTCTCAAATTTTTTTAACGAGAGTACTTTTTAAATTTTTTCATTTGTCTTAAATTCTGTTTTAAAGAAAATTCCTAGTAATAAATAGTTCAATAAAATTTTTTAAATTTTCAAATTTTAGTTGGCCGTTGCAATATTTTTCCAAAGGGGTTTTTTTTTAAAAAAAAAGGGGCAATTTGACGTTAAAAAAAAATTTAAATGCATCCTCCTTAAAATGTGTTTTTTATGCAAAGTTTCAACTTTTTTCAGGGGGGAAACGGTATATACTTTTTTGGGATATAAATAAATTGGGGCCAATCGACTTATTTTGCCTCTACTGCTATTTTGGGAAACTCTGTTTTTTCTCAGAAATTTTTTTGACACCCTATATATAAAATATATATAAAATATATATATATACGTATCTGAGAAATTTTCCCCGGGGGTTTAATTTTTTTTTTTTCGAAATTTTTTTTTGGGGCCCGAGAAGCCCCTTTTTTGACACTTTTAGAAACGGTGTTCTCAGCGCCAACAAAATTTTTTTAAAAAAACGGATTAAACCCCGGGGAAATTTTTTTCAGATTCATTCAAACATCCAGAAAACATACAATAAAAAAATTTCCCCTTTTTAAAAATTTGGGGGGCCCCCCTCAACTTTAAATTTTCAAATACGGACCTGTATTTTTTTTTTTGCATTTTTTTGAATCCCAAAAAGTCATTTTTTATTGTCGTATATTTTTCATCTGAACTCAGAGTGTTTTGGAAATATTGGGGAAAAAATTTAAAAGTAAAATTTCAACATTTTTTTTAATTCCCCCCCGTAATTTAAAAAAAAAAAAATTATTTTTTTAAATTTTTTTGAAAAAAAATGTGTTTCAGGGGGGATTTGTACGCATTTTGGGCCCCCCCCAACTTCCCATTTTTTTAAAACAGTCCCTGTATTTTTATTTTTTTTTTTAAATGCAAAAAAAGGGGGTTTTTTATGTTGGCGTTTTATTTTTTATCGAAAAACATAAAGTGGGTTTTTGGGGAAAAAATTTAATTAATTTCTATCATTCCATACCTTATTCTATGATTTTTCTTTAAATTACAGCTGAAATTTTGAAAAAATGTTTGAAATTTCACAGGGGAATTTTTCAATACTTTTTAAAAAACTCTTTTAGTTTAAAATGAAAATACATTAAAAATAGAAAAAAAGAATTTTTTTCAAAAAAAAAGCAATTAAAAATACAGGTCCGTTTTTTTAATTTTTTATATATATATATTATATATTATATATATATAATATATATATATAAAATATATATATATATATATATAATTTTTTATATATGATAATATTTTTTTTATATTATTTATTATTTTTTATTATTAAAAAAATTTAAATTTTATATATTACTTCCCACACCCCCCCAGTTGGGCTTTCGTGCAGTTTCCAACTAGTTTTATTTATATTTGAAAAATTGATGAGGAAAAAAAAATATGTTTATCCGCTTAGTTTTTCAATATTCTTATTATTTTTTGTTTATAAATTTTTAAAAAAATATATATTTCACCGAAACTTTTAAAAAAAAGTTCATTTCTTTCATAAAATAATATAAAGTAATACTCTAACTTTAATGTGACAACTAATATTTTTTGGTTGTCTCAAAAAAAACCCAAATTTTTGCGTAAAAATATTTTAAAATTTTTTATTATTCCAGTTTTAAAAAATTTTTTTATTACAACAAACCCCCTTCCCTTTTTAAAAAATTATTTGCATGAAATTTTAAAAAAAGATACTATGAAAGTATTATAACTTATTCATAAAATTAGATAATAGAAAAAAACGAAAAACTTTTTGCTTATTTTTTGCAATTGTCTTATAATAAAAAAAATAGTGGGGGCTCATTTTCAAACGGGGGAAATCACCTTATTTTTTGGAAAAAAATTTCCAAGATTAAGCAAATTTTAATATAATAGCGACAAAGTAAGTTCGAACAATCTACAAATAAAAAAATTTATTTAAATTTTTTAAACAATAAGCAAAGGATTAATTTTTCCCCCCCCGAATATATCAAATTTTTTTAAACCCCAAAAAACCCAAACCCCAAAAGAGACCACCATAATTAAGAATTAAGGTTAAAAAATGGAAATCCCCAATGCAAATCACACTGGTTTTAGAGCTGGGTTGGCAAAAAAAAGTAAAAAAAGTAGAAGCGATTGAGAGAAAAGGGTTTCCCCTTTGGGCTTCCTAGATAGAAAACCTTTCTTGCCCCCTTTTCCCCAAACACATTTTTAAAATCAATTTTTTAAACAGCAGCACATACATCAAGATTATGATTGGGGTAAATTGAATATAAATTTTAATAAATTTCCCCAAAACCCCTCCGGGTTTTTTAAGGCATTTTTTTTTAAATTTTTGACAGCAAACCAGCGCGACCCCAAAAACCCCCGGGGATATGTGAACCATCTTCCCAAAATTTTAGAACCACTTTGGGGGAAAATCCTTTTGTGATACCTCCAGAGGGGGTTTGGTATGTGGCATTTTTTTTTTAATAATATAATATATTTTTTATATATTATTATATATATATATATATATATTATATATTATTTATTATTATTTTTTTTTGAACCGGGGTCTTGTGGCTCGGTTAGCCTTCCGGGAACTGGGGGCCATGTAAAAACTTTTTTTCTCTACCCTACCTATATATATATATATATATTATATATATATATATATATATTTTTATATATATATATAATATTTTATATATATATATTTTACACCAAACAAGACTGCCAAACTAAATTTTTTTCTGACTAAGGAGTTATATAAATAGACTAATTTTGGGGAAATTTTTGAAAAAATCTTGCATTGCGAATAAAACCCCGTAAGATTTCAATAGCGGTGTTTTTATTGGGAAAACCCCTTTTCAAATATAACAATTGAATATTTCCAGGGGAAGCCCTTTTACGACAAGCCTCTCTTTTTTTTGGGGTTTAAATTTAAAAATTCCCCTTTTAGTTTTTTTACTTGTTTTAAAATTTATGTGCCCAAAATTTCCCTTTTAGAAATAAAGGTAGTGAAGACGAAAAAGTTTTTCGAAGCATTTTTCCCCCTAGTTCAAACTAGCAACTCCCCAAAAAAAGAAATTTTAAATACAATAAGGGTTTTTAAACAATCATCGAATAATGGTTTTAAAAAAAAAAAAAAACCCAAAAATTTTTTCGTAAAAAATTATGATTTGGGAAAAATTTTTAAAAATTTTTAACAACAAAATTTTTCCCCAAATTAAAAACCCTTTTTAGATTTTTTTAAGGGTATATGGGGGGCTGAAGTCTCCTGTTTTTATCCCCCCAAAAAACATTGTATTTTTTTAAAATTTTTCTAAATTTTTAAATTGGGGGGTTTTAAAATTTTTTTTTTTAACCGCAGACATTTATAGGTAGAGATTTCCTTTTTTAGTGTTTTTTAAAAATTTTCCCCAAAGGGGCCAAAATCTTTTTGGCGATTGAATTAGAGGGATAAAATTTTTTGGGAGACTTTATTCAGTTATTATTTTATCAACGATTTTTTTTTGTTTATTCAACCATTTTCCTCAGCCGTCGACATTTTAATGGGAGATATTTTTTTTTATCATGGGGGTATTTTGTACCCTATATCAAATTTTTTAGCACCTTTTTTTTTAAACATTTTAAAGGTACTTTCTATTAGTTTTTTTTTTCAATATTACATATTTTTTATATTATATATGTATATATATATATATATATATATATAAAAAATTTATTTTAAAACCCCCTATATATATATATATAAAATATATATATAAAATATATATATATATATATATATATATATATATATATATATTTTATATATATATATATTTATATACAGGGTCCCCGCCCCAAAAATTTTGGGGCGTTGTTCCATATCTCTTTTTGGGGGAAAAAGAAAAAAAATATATTTCTAAAAATATTACCTTTTTTGCTCGAGCTCGAAAAAAATAAAAAAAATTGTGGGGCACACAGGGTGGTTAAATTTTTTTCTGGGGGGGATATCAACTGGGGTTTTTTTGAAGGGGAACCTATATTTTTTGCGCCTTTTCGGTTTCTACATAGGGAAAAAAAAAGATACTTTTTTAAGATTTCATTTCGAAAATATTTACGGTTTTTTTTGATTTTTTGCATTTTTGATTTTTTTTTTTTTTTTTTTCCCCCCAGAATATTTTTAAATTATAAAGTTGTGCCAAGTCCAAATTTTAAATTTATTTTTTTGGGCAAATATTCTACATTGGTAACTCTCTCAAACGATATATCTAAAAAAACCCCCGGGGAATTTTTCAGGGTATGAAAAATCCTTGCCACATATTGTAAAAAAAATTTTACAGAATCTTCCTTTTTTTCAAAGGGGGAAAACCCTGTATATTATAGATCCAGAAGAAGCTTTTTAAAAAAACTCTACAAATGTCATGAAGTATTCCCTATGGTTAATTTTACTATTTTTCCCTTTAAAAAAAGCAAAAAATTTGGAAAAATTTTTCAAATTTCTTGGCTATAATCTAAATTTAAAAGATTTTTTTAAAAAAAAACCTGTTGGTAGAAAACAAGTTGTGAATTACACCAAAAAATTTTACCGGGGATTTTTAAAAATTTTAAATTTTAATAATCCCCAAAAATTTGAGCCACATTCTTTCGATCTAAACCCCAAACCCTTTTCCCGCGAATAAAAATTTTTGGGAAAAACGGGTATTCTGGAAAATGACAGATCAAAATATTTGCCTTAAAAAAAGTATTGAAATCTTTAGTGTTTTTATTAAGTAAACTATCGATATGATTTCATCAGAATTTTTTTAAATTATATCGAAAGTTCTACTTAACGAATCACAAAAAAATTTCAATATTTTTTTTGAAGGAAAATATTTCGATTTTGTCATTTGCCAGACTACCCGATTTCCAATAAATATTTTATTCGCTAAAAAAGGGGAATTTAAATCGAGAGAATATGGCTAAAATTTTGGGAAAATTTTAAAATTTAAATTATTTTAAAATTTTACAATGTATATTTTTTTGGTGTAATTCAAAATTTTTTTTATCTCCCCAACAGGTTATTTATGGAAAAAGTCTTTCATTGAGATTATAGCGAAGAAATTGGAATTTTTTTCCATTTTTCGCTGTTTTAAGGAAAACTAGTAAACTTAACCATAGGGACATTTATAAAAACTTTTCTTAGCCCCTTCTTCTGGATCTATTTTTTTACAGGGTGTTCTATTTGCAATAAGGAAGATTTTTGTACATTTTTTTTTTTCAATATGGGGCCCCAAACGATTTTTCCTACCCTTTTATTTTTCGCAGGTTGATTTAAAATATATCTTTTTTAGATATTAACCAATGTAGAATATTTGACCAAAAAAAAAATTTCAATTGAATTTGGGCCAAAAACTTTATAATTTCAAAAAATTTTTGAGTGCCCCCAAAAATTTAAAAAAAAAATCAAAAATGGAAAAATCTCAAAAAAAACCCTAAAAAAATTTTCGAAATGAAGTCTATATAAAGTAACTTTTATTTTCTTTGTAAAAAACCCAAAAAAGGGGACAAAAAATATAGGTTGCCATTCAAAAAACCCTTTTGTTGATATCCGCCCAGAAGAAATTGAACCCCCTTTTTGACCGACAATATTTTTATTTTGTCGAGCTCGACCCCAAAAAGGGGGAAAATTATAGAAGTATAGTTTTTTAAAACTTTTTCCCCAAAATTTTGAGATTTTTGGGAACACCGCGCCACTGTTGCAGGACCCTGAAAAAAATTATATATATATATATATATATATTAGATTATATAATATATATATATATAATATATATATATATGTATATAAATATTTATATATATATATAATATAAATATTTATATAATATATTATATATATAATATATTATATATATATATATATAAAATCATATATATATATACATATATAATATATAAATATCTAGATATTGTAGGAAAACTAATAGAAAGTACGAAAAATTTTTTTAAAAACACGGTCTAGAATTTGATATTGTACACATATTTTCCTTTGATAAAAAAAAATAAAAAATTTTTAAAAAAATATAGGTTGCCATTTGAAAAAACATAGTTGATTTTCCCGTCCAGAAAAAAAATTTAACCCCTGTGTGACCGAAAATTTTTTTTTATTTTATCGAGCCAAGCAATAAGGTAATATTATAGAAATATAGATTTCTATCTTTTTTCCAAAATAGAATATGGAACACCCGCCACTGTTGCAGGCCCCCGTATATAAAATATATATATATATATATATATATATATATATATATATATATATATATAAAATATATATATAAAATATATATATATATATATATATAAAATATATATATTTTATATATATATAACCACCAAATTTTTCAGATAACATAACGTAAGAAAAAAAAGTATATAACTTCAAAATATATATATAAATATATATATATATATATATATATATTTTTATATATATATATATATATATATATATATAAAATAAAATATATATATATATATGAAGTTATATATCATTTTTTTTCTTACGTTATGTTATCTGCAATTTTTTGGGGTTTATAGAGATATTTTTAAATTTAATATTTTGGGGTTCAAAAAAAATACCTTATTATAAAAATTTTAGAAAATTAGAAAAAACAGAGTTTTTTCCCATTTAAATTTTGGGGTTTTTTTTTTTTTTAATTTAAAATTTTTTTTCTCCTTCTAAACATTTTTTTTTCCTTGATGTTTTATATTAACGATCGGGTTTTTAAAGCAACAATTGCCCCTTTAAACATAAAAAAAATATTACTAAGAATATTTTTTAAGTATATATTAACAGGTTTCGAACATACGGTCATATATAATGAACTGCCCCAAAATCAAAATTTTAAAAACAGAATATTCAGGTCAAAACCCCGCTGGGATGTCGGGTTTTTCCAAATATTATAAATAGAGATGGAGTGTGAGCAGGTATGTTAATTTGAAGTATCAAAAGGTTGCTAGATTTTACTAACGGAAAAAGGGGTTTGGGAATTTCTTTTAGTTTCGATGTAAAAAATTTCTACCTTTTTTTTGGCAAGTTTTTAAGACTACTTTTTTAAAATTTTTTGGGGAAAAAATTTTTTGATTTTTTTGTTTTCGCACTCCATTATCAAAACTAAAAAAAAACGGTGGGCAACCTCTGGCCCGCGTGAGACAGCGAGACCTTTAGAAAGAATAATAAATAATTTTGTTTTTTTAAAAAAAAAAAATTTTTAAAACCCCCCCTGGGCTAAAAAATTCGTGTTTTTTGAATTAAACACATATATCCCGCATCTTCATTCATAAAAAATTTTGTATTAAAAAAAATTTTGTTTTCATTCATACTTATTATTTTGTCATTAATACTCACCCCCCTTTTATTCCCTCTCATTTGATAATATAAAAAAATAATATTGTAATAATAAAATAAAATTTTAAAAAAACCCTAGATTTTTTATTTAACTTTTTTTTGATATTTTTTTAAAAAAAAAAAATAATACCTACAAGAATTTGTCAATATTCTACTTAGTCCTAGGGATGAAAAGTAAACCGTAATCTGGTCCCCACTATACAAAAAAAAGCCGACCTCTACACTAGAGTTTTTTTTTTAAGACTTTTTTTCCCAGATTTAAAATTTTTTCAAGCAAAAACTCCAAAAAAAAGTTCTTTTTGCGAAAAAGATTTTTTTTTCCCTTTCACTTTTTTTTTTTCACTATATTTTTTGTTTACTTTGGTTTTTTATTGTATAAAGATATTTTTATTTTTTTTTTTTTTTTTGTTTCTTTTTTTTTTTTTTTTTTTATAAAAGTCAATTGTTCACTTTGACACACTTTGTATTTTTTAAGTAGTGGGGGGTTGTTGGGGGGGTTTTCACCTGTTTGGGAGTCCTAATTGCCTAAAAAAAAAAAAAAAAATTTATAGCTGTTGCACTCTATCCCGGGGAAAAAAAAAAAGAGAAGGACAATTAAAAATTTTTTAGGGTTCTGCACCCAAAGGGTAAAAAGGGGGGCCCATTTTTCCCCCGACTTTGCTGTCTGTCTGTCCGTTTTCCCCCCCTCTTTTGAAATATTCACCCCCAAAAAAATTTCCCCCTTTTATTTTTATTTTTTAAAAAAAAATTTAAAAAAATTAAAATAAAATT
>JARQZK010001938.1:0-12691 GCA_030704885.1 Cynegetis impunctata | reverse complement strand
GGCGAGGGAGAGATAGCGTGAGAGAAAGGGAGATCAAGAAAAAATACAAGCTATTTGTTGATGTATTCGTTTAGTAGTTAAATAAATAATATTAGACCTTTAGATGGCATTTCTGTCGCATAACGTCTTATACTACAGTGAAAGCGGTTTTTTTTATTTATTCACTTTATCATTAGTATGTATACAGTGAGTTAAATTTATAAATAAAAATTTTGTGATAAATTTTTAAATCATCCTATACTAAGTTCTTCAGAGTGAGTAATATATTTGTTATCTTTTTGTTAATTTACAATTATTTATGTTGATTCGTTCGAATGTTAGGAAATTTTAATATTTATAAATAACATGTGGCATTTTGATTTGCCACTCGTCATTTTAGTATTTAATACACTATTTTTCATAAAATATAAAATAAAAGTATTTTAGAAATTCTCTTTTTAAATTTTAGTATAAAATTATATATAATTTAATATAATAATTTTAATTATATATATATTAAATTATTAAAAAAAAAATATGTATGTTATTATATAATAATATATATAATTATATAATTATATATATTATATATATATATATATATATATATATATATATATATATATATATAAAATATATATAAAATCACACAATTTCTCACTCTCATTGTAAATACAGAACTAACTATAACAGCAATGATTACAAACTAGTTCTATTAATAAACACTAACAAAAGTAATATGAATATAAAAACCAAAAAGTCAATCATTTATAGGAATCTAATCAGTAGTATCTCATTTAATATATATTTTGATTCTTTGAAATTAACATTTTTCTAGTATATGGATATATGTCAAGAGATATACCGGTATGTTTTTCATCTGACATCCATTTATCACAGTGTATAATACTAAAGATATTGCCTTATTTTTACTCCAAATTCACCACTCTGTTATTTGTGGGTGTATTTAAAACTCGCTTTATATTTGAGTATGTGATGTAATCTTCAGTGAGAGTAGTATTACTTGTATAACGGTCGACATACAAACTTCAGTTCGATCATGAAGGATAGGTTACTGACTATTCAGTTTTTATTACGTACATATTTTCCCACTGTCAGGATCGCTATCTGAAACGGTTCTTGTACTTGTACACTGTCATGAAGACGCTTGCCAACGAAATCATTTCGCAATATTTTATTTTTAATTCCAACTCTAATGTTATGCTTTTTGTTGTTTTTCAAACTCTGGAGACGTTTTTATGTAGTAATTTCCTTAATTTTCCGTTCAGTAGGCTCAAGTAGTTATACGAAATTCATCAGATATATCCGAAATAGTAATATAGGTATCCGTCGACCTCTAAATAAAAGCTTACTTTAACGTACACGAAATTGATCATTAATGACCCATTTTAATGTGCAATTTCTCCTATTTTAATGTATGATTGTCATGGGCAACCAAACACAGAAGTATTCAGCACGGAATAGTTGAATTATTCTGTGTCTGTACTGTTATTCCACAGAGAAAAGGAATTCATAATTCAACTCGAGAAATTTTAACTCTATACAAAATAAAGTAGAAAACTGCGGAAAAAAATTTTATTGCAATAATCGTTCGAGAAGTAACAATAACACTTTCAGCTTCCACCAGTTCCACATATTCCTTATCGGATATTGTAGGTAATGTTAACTACCTATTCAGAATGTCACATGTCTAATATTCCATCTATGAATTTCTCAAATTGTTCCATCGGGAGCATAAATATAAATATATCGAAATGAACATAGAAATTTATATTGTGTCAAGTGTACCTGTCATGCAAAATAAAAATTTATTTCAATCAAGAATTTATACTCAATTCATGATGAGGTCGACGGAAAAATCTTGTAATAAACTAGTTTATTAATGTATCGATTAATGGTCTCGAACTATTAACGCGCTCGCTCCGCTCACGCGTTAATATTTATCTCAACCATTAATCGCTCTCATTAATAAACTATTTTATTAAATAACTATTATTTTCATGAATATTACTAATTCATAAACAGAATTTATAAAACATCCATTCAGAAGCCACAACTCCCTTTACTAAATAATTTCGTGGGACCATTTTGTAGAATTCCTACTCCAAATCGGAATTTTCGCATAAAAAGCAGGATCGTGATAATTCACATTTCTCAATTTTCATGTCATTCAATATTCATTAATTGCTTCAGAATTCTCGAACTTGTTTACATTTGAATACTCGCCGAAACAAGATATCTCGGAATTTTTATATTCAATACTGTATCAGATTTCATTACGAACTGAACTCCACATAATTTTTTTAATTTATTGAGTGCGACTGGATTATAAATATGTGGCATTTGATACATGAAGTGCGAATTATATCCAGTTGAAAAGAATTATGAAATATTTAATTTTTAATGATAATATTTAACTTTCAATGTTTATATACAGGGCTATTCAAATTCGAGTATATGCATGGGGATTTCGATAACGGTAAGAGATAGAGCGATGGTTAAATGGGGGCAAAGTTGCATATTTCAGAGGTCAGTTATATGGATAAAAAAAATCTGATCTAGCTCCTCTAGTTCTGGAGTTATATAGGAAAATTCGAAAATTTCTAAATCCTTTTTTTGCCTATATCTTTTTATTTAATGAATTGTTTTCAAAACAATTGTCACTTTGCCATTGCCACTTTTTCTAAGCTATCTAAATATCTAAATAAAAATTATATACAGGGTGTCGTATAAATTGGGCCACCCTCAACTTTCAATTTTCAAATACGGACCTGTATTTTTTATTGCATTTTTTTAAATGCCAAGAGTCATGTTTTATATTGACGTAGTATTTTTTTTCATCCTGAATTACAGAGTGTTCTGGAAATATTGAACTATTACCCGTAAAATCTCAACAGTTTTTTTTAAAATTGCAGCTCTAATTAAATTTTTAGGATTTGGAAGATAATCAACATTATTCGACGAAAAATGTTCTTTTTCAAGAATTCATCCACATTTCACTTCACGTAACCCATGAATCAATGTACGAAAATGCGAAATTCTTCCTAGTACGTTAATGTGCATATTAATCATTGCCCCAAACAAAAAAATGTTCGACTGGGCAATCTTCATATTACAGACACCAATTTGCAAAATATTTCAGTTGTTAATTACTTTCCGAACTATCTACATTTTCAGCTAATTTATGGGCATTCTGTTGCTATATACGAACAATTATGATTAAACTATTTGAATTCTCATAGTATGCTTTGGAAAATAAATATTATAGTTCACCTCACTTGTCATTCTTTTGACAGTTTCTTGGAAATTACCGTTGGTATTAATTGAAAAATCTGTTAGTACTGAAAATGTGTTTCCCCATAGAGCAGAAATAGAGATATGAATTAAACGTTTTCTAACAAAAATAGTAGGAGCATTCATCTTTCCGCTTGACTTTTTTTTATGGGTTACACCTAAAAAATAGAATATATCAAAACGAAATTGAAAGTATCAGAAGATTTAAGAATTAAAATCATGATAACGCTTTGGCATCACTACGCCGAAGAGATATCTTCAGAGCGAAATAATAAACTTTAAAAAAACGACTCTGTAAATGTCTGGAACGAGAAGATCGTCAATTCAAACATTTATTTCGATTATGATAACTTATAATGACTTATTTCAATTCTAGATAATAACTAAACATGTTCTTATGCGATAAGTTATAAAATATGAAAACCTATATGATCAAATACAATTTGTTATGTTTGTGGACAGATTATGTTTGTGAGTTCTCAAGCAGAAATTACATACAACAGATCTTCCTCATACCTACTGAGGTTAATTAGAGCCGACCCACCCCGCCACCGGACACACAACAAGATACATACAGCCCAACCGAAACCAAACCAAACCCACACTCCTCAGAAAATACCCCCATCAGCACATCCTCAGACACCACACAAATACACGACTCCAACAACCCACCCGCCAACACCCCCGCCAAAAGCACACGCACCAACGCACACCGTCCTACACACGCAAAAGCGCCACAACGACCCCACACGCGCTTACGAATGTGAAATCGCTCCGCCATCACAGAGCGTATAACTAGATCACACTTCTCTTCAACTAGGTACTCTCATAGAATCAGTTACTAATCATATAATCCCGAAAAAGATTGTTATTCTTCATGACTCTACTGAGTCGGTATTGTTGCCCCGCTACTGCATCTCCCAAGGCACCTGTGAGATTCTCTTTACCGAATGGGCATGCCCAATAAAGCCCGCTGTCGTCTGTCTGAACAGCCACGACCGGATGCAGTCATGGCTAATCGCAATCTTTGCATGGTGTCACTGTAGCTCGATAATTAGATTGCCTGGCTAAGCAACATGGCGCACGTTGCTTACGAAAATGTATGCCTGTAGATCAGAGCGCCTTGCCTCACACTGTGTCCTGATACTCGCACTCTGTAAAACGGCTCTGAGCCATAACATCATCATCACTATCTAAACCGTAATGTACTTGCAACACGCGCTGATACCGAAGCGATCTGAGTCATCAACGACTCAACGTCTCTTATCTCTCATGCGTAGAATGTCCGTATGTATCCTGTCTACAGCAAATGTGCTGTGGCATCGAGAACAGATCTGTTCCAGTCATCTACTCCCCACTCGTTCCAGTAACCTGTTATGGACATACACTAAAAAATGCCTATTGAGATATCACTAGTATTAGGGTTCAGTATTCACAAACCACTTTATGATTTATATATAAAATAAAACGGCCAATATGAAACATCATATATATAGGTATTTCGAAAAAGTAACAATGAAAATATTTCCAAATTTCAGGTCCGCCTGTCGAGTAATGAAGATTGCCATTGGAAGAGTCTTTTAAGTGGTACTCCCGTAGGCGTCCTCTAGACGATAATCCGTTCAATTAATTATACTCCACATCTGTTACATGCAGACCCGTCTTAAATATAGAGTGGGTGCACTCTATTCATGCCAACCATACATGTACGTACTGGGAAAAATTTCACCATTTTCTCGTATATTTGATCGATGGGAGCTTGCATCCCCGATGAAACTGAAATGTGGATGAATTCTCGAAAGAAGCACCATTTTTCGCATGCCGAATAAATGTTTGATTATCTTCCCAAATCCTAGGCAGTTTATACCTTATTCTATGATATTAATGCCTTTATTAGAGCTGGAATTTTATAAAAACATGTAGAAATTTTACTTGGTAATAGTTCCAAATATTTTCAGAACACTCTGTATATTCAAAGGATGAACAATACTACGTCGAATATAAAACATGGACTCTTGGCATCCTTTAAAAAAATGCTAGATAAAAAAAATACTAGGTCCGTATTTTGAAAAATTGACAAGTTGAGGAGGGTGGCCCAATTTATACGACACGCCTGTTATATAAATTCTATTCAGACATATTTAGATAGCTTAGAAAAAGTGGCAATGGCCAAAGTGACAATTGTCTTTGAAAATAATTCACAATAAAGACAAGATATAGGCAAAAAAAGGATTTCGAAATTTTCGAATTTTACTATATAACTCCAGAACTAAAGGAGCTAGATCAGATTTTTTTTATCCATATAACTGACCTCTGAAATATGCTACTTTGCCCCCATTTAACCATCCCTCTATCTCTTACCGTTATCGAAATCCCCATGCATATACTCGAATTTGAATAGCACTGTATATATATATATATACGTGTTAAAAAACAACGTTTCAATACTTCGGGAGCTGATTATAGACCTCAAAATAAGTAAAAAGTTTTTTATGAACATGGGTCCGCGAATGAGCCGTTTTGGAGATATGAGCGATTTTCGGTTATCAAAATATTAACTACTTGCGCAACCAAATACGATAAATTACAGAAGATATTCGATTTATTTTTGACTTCTAGTGTTTTACAGAAGATGTTCCATATGACTGCAGTCCATTTCAGTGCAGTTTTCCTCAATCGTCTAAAAACTTGATTGAACGTCACATGAGAAGGAAGTTGACGATCGGGATAAGCCTCTGCATAAAGCGACGTGCTTCAGGGCCACTTCCGTTGGCACAGCCATACATGAAAACCATATTATTCATTTCAATATTAGAGTAAGGCATTTCAAATTCAGGAAAAATAACTTTTTCTTTACAACAAGTTGAAAGAAAGTAAACTCGAATCGGATGCAAAATACTCAATAGAAGTACGTAAATGGCATAAGAAAAGCAAATTTTTGATGCCACCTGTGATTTTTTGTATCATGAAACGACTGAAAAACATTTTAATTGTAAGTTCAGTAAAACAAGACATCTGAAAGATGAAAATAAATCGAATACGTAGTATTTGGTTGCGCTAGTAGTTAATTTGAAAACTGAAAATCGCTTATATCTTTTCATAAACGGTTAGTTTTTTTACTTATTTTGAGGTCTATAATTAGCTCTTAAGTGTTGAAACGTATTTTTATATATTATATATATATATATAATATTAATATTATATTATATTATATATATACTATATATATATATATATATATATATATATATATATATATATAAATATATTGTATCAGAATCAAAACAATTCAATGGAAGAGCACAAGGATTAATTTAATGCAATATCTTAAAATTGAAACAACAAAAAGCCACATCAATAACATGAAAAAGTGCTGGAGAATTTTCATACGGAATTTTATACCCTACAAAAAAAAATGAAAATCCATATCAAATGAGAAATTTGAATATCTTTATAATATTCGTTAGTAAGAAAAATTTAGGATAGAAAATTATTAACATTTCATCAATGAAACCTGTGAATTGTTCTGATTCTGATATATTACATTGAAGTATATATATATATATATAATATATATATATATATATATATATATATATATATATATATATATTGATATATAGATATATATAGATATTATATATATAGATATATATATATATTATATATATATATATATATATATATATATATATAGATATATAGATATATAGATATATATAATATATAGATATATAAGATATTATAGATATATAGATATATAGAATATATAATACATATATATATATACATATATATTATATATATATATATATATATATATATATATATATATATTTATATATATATACAGTGGCGTAGATAGCTTTTTGCGATGGGGGGGATATGACTTAGTGCAAAATTTCATAAGTTTTTCTTCTAATTTTCTATTCTTGTTGATAAAAATAATCTCTCGTGTAGATAGTACAAAATAAGAAGAAAAATTGAATTAAATTGCAAAAAATTCGAATTATTTGAATTGGAAAAAAATTATCAAGAATTAGAGAAAAATTGAATTATATTAAATTGGATATATAAATCATTGAACATATTCTTGGGTAAATTAGAGAAGAAAATCTAGTTTTCGGCGTTTTTCGACATTCATGACTTCGTCAGCTGTGATTCCAATGTCACGATGAATTGCCAGAGCAGCCAAACCTTTCAAAAGCAAAAATTAGACAAACATATGTTTTTAATTTGCAATGAATTTTATATATTCAGAAGGGTCCTATACAAGTCCACTTCTTTTTATCGTGCACCTTTGAATCGTTTCTATTCGCTTCAAACGTCGATACGGCAGCATAGCTAATATTCTGAACAACATATTGATATTCGAAAAAAAAAATTCTAGGCAATCATCAAGCTCTATTATCCGATATTTTTAGGCTTAACATCGCCTTTACGAATTAAATATTTCTTCCACACTTTCAAGTTTTGCGAGACAGCAGGTGTGGCAGTTAAAAAAAATTTTGATAAAACTCATCAGTTTTTGAATGAATTTATCAACTGCTTTTGTCAATTTCGTGTAAATCATGCTTGAAAAAACATCGAAAATCTTTCATCTAAGCATATTTAGTCTAGTCTAGCTTTTTGTTGTTCAACTTTTTTCAGCAGTCTCGGAAAAATATGAGCAACGGTGTCACTCGATCGGAATAGCATATAGACGTTTTTTTTGAGAAAAATTTAAAATTCGCTTCGTGCGAAAATTGTGAAAGTAAACAATATACTGAAAAAAAAGGGGGTTTGGTTCTTTGCCAATTATTTCAATAAATTAATGAAGATTCTTGAAATCTGAAGAAAGATTCGAAAAGAAGAGGAAATTTCCCAAAAAAAAAAAGACCCAACTACTGGAACTGTAGGATCAATATTCATAGTTTTCTCAGATAGGTAAAATAATATAGCCGAAAACGTGTAATTTTGGTTTGGGAAGTCACGCCCCATTTAGGCACACTTCAACAATTATTTTTCCATATTAAATATGAAATTAAGGAATGAAAAAATAGTTCAGACAGTTACTAAAATCGGTGAATGAGCAATAATCCAGCGATAATAGCGATTTTTGAATTAGTTATGCAATAGTTTAATTAACAATTTTTTGGTACTTGAACATGAAAATTGTAAGTGTGATAACTATTCACTATGGATCTGAAAAAAATTTTTCATTCTTGGAGCTATTATTATAAGGCTTCAGAGTAAATCCCCATTGAAAAATAATTTTCAATTTTTTCAGTTGTTTATTGACAATTTACGTAGGTATAGTTTTGGCAAAATCACAAAATTAATTTTTTTTATAATTTTAATGATCCGTTTTTTTTTATTATCGGAAGCTACATGGAAATGGTTTTTTTCATATTTATCTCCTACCTGTTTAAAAAATTGTTATAAACAAATGCGTTGTTTCTATAAGAGAATCAAGAAAAGAAAGTTATGATTAATTAAAGTGCGTAAATTGTTAATAACAAACTGAAAAATTAAATTTTTTTTAAGAAGAAGAATCTATTCTGCATTATTCTTGAAATACTAGCGTCAAGAAAGGAAAAATTTATCAGATCTATAATTTAACAAGTTATTACACTTGCAATGTTCTTAATTCAAGCAGCAAAACAACTATTGCATAACCAATTGAAAAATCGCGATAAAAATGTTTTTGTCACTGGATTATTGTGCATCCTCATCCATGTGTAGAACTACTCCAGTTGAGAACCTGAAATTTTTCATTCCTTAATTTAATATTAATATAGTTGAACAATATTTTAATTGTTTAACAAGTGTCCCAACATTGGGCGCTACTTTCCGGCAAAGCCAGACTACCGCGTTGTCGGGCCACCCCAGGGTTTTTTACTCTGAGAAAACTATAAATATTAATCCTGACAGTTTTCCCGGGAGACTTTCTCTTTAGAAAAATCTTCCTCTTTTTAGTATAGGTATATGTATTTAGATATCAAAAATGATCAATTAGATTTTTGAGATTAATTTTTCTTATATGCAGTAATTGATTACCTAACTATTTTAAGAATTTTCAAGAACGGAAACCTTAATATTGTTTTCCAAAAAAATATCTTCATGCTCTTTTGTCGATATCGAATGACACCTTGTTTCATTATTCTTCCGAGACTTCCATCGAGACAATTAATTGAACATAAAACAGAGCACTTGTTGACTGGACTATATTTTTCATGATAAGTACAATCTGATTACTCCAAGTCCAAGAAACGGATTGAACGCTATCACAGAAAATTTTTTATTTACTTAAAATGTTATGAGAGTAATTAAATTGTCAAAGCCAAAAGTAACTTCATTTTTTGATATACCTACTCTACCTCAAAAAATATTCGAAATGATTAAATAAATGATGAGAATAATTCTATGTGAACAGAAATTTTAATCAGTCACTAGGAACAAAAAACGTGTGTGAACAACTTCTTTTCTTTCCAAATTTTAATCTACCTGATATACTATTAAACAAAAGTGCTCGTGTTTTTAGATATAATACTACACCATTTAAACAAAAGCTCGAGCAGTTTTGTTAATAGTAAGTACAGTATTTACACTTCATAAAGAGATAGAAGTGCGAGGTGATTTACGGTTGACTTCTTCCATTCGAAATAAAAATTTTTCATATTAGACCCAAGAGTAGATATTGCACACCACACAATTGCACAAACGTCACTAAATACATATCTAGATGATTTTTTCATATAATCGCACATATATATAATAGCCAAAAGAGGTGCTAGTGCATAATAAATTTCATGTATCACTTAAATACGTAGAACAAAGACTTTTATTCAATTCTATATATAATTTTCGAAGGCTCATGGGGGGGATTGATCCCCTTGATCCCCCCCTATTACGCCACTGTATATATAGTATACATATATATATATATATATATATATATATATATAATATATATATATATAGATATATAGATATATACATATATATATATATCTATATATACATATAGATATATAGATATATACATATATACATATACATATATATATTATAATATATATATATATATATATACCACAGCATATATATATATATATAATATATATATATATATATATATATATATATATATATGTACTTAAATATTTTATATCAGAATCAAAAACAATTCACAGGTTTCATTGATGAAATTTCAATCATTTACTTTGCTATGAATTTTTTTAATTAACGAATATTATAAAGATGTTCAAATTCCTTATTTCTTATGGATTTTCATTTTTGTTTCTGTAGGGTATATAATTCCATATAAAAATTCTCCAGCACTTTTTTATGTTATTGGGGAGGCTTTTTGTTGTTTCAATTTATGATATTGAATTTAATTTAATCCTTCTTCTCTTCCATATAAACCAGTAACTGATCACATAATGTTTCGATGTTGTTAAACAATAAGAAGTATGCAATAATTTTATACAAGGATTTACTAAGAGCATTTATTTAAGTACTAAAAAATTGAATGATTAATTCTAGGAGGAAATAAATATTCCAACTATTGAATATGCGAGGCTTTTTGTTAAATTCAAATTAATCCATCTTCCATATAAACTAGAAATTGATCAGATAATGTTTCGGTGTTGTTGTGTAATAAGAAGAATGCAATAATATAACAGTTTTCCTTCAAATGTCATTATAAGTGATAACTTTTGTGACGTTCCTCAATGACAGTTAAGTGTGATTTATATGGACTAGGAGTATAAGTACTTATACTCCTAAGCGTATAAACACATTTATAGTACTATGAATTTTATTCACAATGGTATTTATTATTTATTCGTAATATTTATTAGTAAAAAGTACAATTATGAAGATTTGCATCATTTAGAATCCTCAACTTCTTGTAGCAATATCAGTACTATTCATAACAACTTTTCCAGAGTGAACGGCATTTACAAATCTATTACTTGTATCGGGTTTTCATTAAATGAGGATTGTTCGAGATTTCCGCGGAGCTAGGTTGAAGAATTCTCTTAGCAATTTTGGTTTTACTTTGCATTAGAGTCTTCGATGTACCCTTCGGCAACTGCATCAGATTTCCAACCCCCCATGCCTTTTCAGCGTAGTGATATCCCACCCCACTATCAACAAGCATTGTTGCGGAAGTTCTTCTTAAGCAATGCCTGTATATTCTTTCCAATTTGGAATCTTCAGATACAATGCCACGTGCTTTTGCTACACTACCAATTTTATGGAATACCCATAAGCAGCTTTATAACATTTCCCATTTGATATTTTCAAAAAAAGACCTTCGTTCCCCTAAAATCGGCAGGGCGCAAATTAACGTACTTCTATATTTGCTCAAGAATTTCATCCCTCAGGGACGTTGAAGGCTTATCCCACTCTTATTAGTTTTAGTGTTGGGGATGTTATTAGCAGCAAAGAACCCATATCTTCAAGATCATCAACTGTCATATTCACTGTTCATTCATCCACAACGACATGCCCCAGATATTCCAAATATCAGACTACCTAAAAAATTTAAGTGTTGGTTAGCACAATGTGAAACAAACCAAAATATAATTTTATTACCTTCATCGCCACAATACTTTTCATCTGGGGCTTCAGACAAAAATTTGCCTGAAACTGTATCCCTTGAACAAGGTTCTCGATTTCTTTGGCTTATAAACCTTCTCACTTGCTTTTTTAAAAATGCACGCACAATTGCCTATGTATTTTTCAATGTTCACATTATTCTTCAAATTCAACACCAGACCTTATCATTTGAATAATGAGCCGCACAAACTAGAACTCTTCATTTTCAGTGCCATTTTACGGTAAAATATGCCACCACAAACGTTTCTCAGAGTATTGGCCACTACTTTTTTTTAGTCCATTGCACCATTTGTTGAGTAACTTAAACAAACGCAGCTATCAACTACTGCAGTGGCAGATTTCGTCGGGAGGCAAAAGTTTTTGGCTATAGCCTATTCTACGCTGCCTTCTACCACCTTACAGGGGGAGGATCACTTACACATTTTTCTAAAACTCATTCTCTTCACCCGAATTTGAAGATATTTGTTTTTAATGGATGTCAAACAAGTACGTATCCATGACCAACGATACGAAAAAGGCAATATACAGTGAAATAAGTTAAAGATTCAATCTTGTGTATATTTTATTTTAAAATATATTTGTTTCCTTGTGTTGTTTTATTTATCGAATGAAAATTATGCGACGTTGAAGAAAAAATAGTAGTTGACTATTCGGAGAATTAGATACTTTATGTGGCTTCGCATGGATTGTTCACTTTCCACGCTCAGCACATAAAGTATCACCATATTACTCCTAACATCACTAAAGTATACGTATTAACTACTTGAACGCATTTATTTAAGTACTCAAA
>JARQZK010001937.1:0-12734 GCA_030704885.1 Cynegetis impunctata | reverse complement strand
TATACTGGGTTCGATCCTTGCACTCGATTTTTTTCAATTTGAAATATTTTTTTTATGCTTGGTAGAGTCATGGACTCCTAATATAGATATACTCGGTTCAATTCTACAAATGGATTTCTGTAGTATGAATTTTTTTTTGAGCTTGATAGTGTTGGACTTCTGATATATAGGTTCGATCCTCGCGTTAGATTTTTTAATTGGAAATTTTTTTTCTAATATAACAGGTTCAATTCTACATGTGTATTTCTTTAATATGATTTTTTTTAAGCTTGATAATGTTGGACTCCTAATATAGAGGTTCAAACCCCGAGCTCATTTTCTTCAATTTTGATTTTTTTTAAATCAACTTAGTACGTGACGTCACCTGTAGTCCACCATCTTGGATTTGAAATAGAAAGGACCATAGATTCTCCATCTTTGATTGAAACCATAGATCTGTCATACGTAAGATATTGAATACGATTGCCATCTGTTGAGAATTTTCCAAAGGATACCTGAACCGTGATCTGTAAGTCAGCTAACGAAAGGTAAGGTTAAAATTTGTATAAAAGTCTCAAAGGCCCCCATATATTCCTATATATCGAACTCAGTCGTCTGAGCCTGCACGAAGACTCCTGGAGGCCCCCATTTACAATTTCAGGTTTCTAAACCCTTCATGAAGACTCCCGAGGGCCCGCATGCTTATTCTCATATCCTGGCGCATCCACCATCTTGGATTTAAAACATTAATCTGTCGTACGTCATACATCTGTCATTCGAAACTGTTAAATGTAATTTTGAATCATAGATATCTTAGAGCATAGATCTGTCTCATACGTCATCCCATCTGTCATTCGTAACTGTCAAATTTCATCGTGAATCATAGATATCTTCGAGCATAAATCTGTCATACGTCATCCCATCTGTCATTCGTAACTATCAAATATCATCTTAAATCATAGATATCTTAGAGCATAGAACTGTCATACGTCAAACATTCCAATTTTGAATGCGATTGCAACGCCCTCTGTTGGCGAAATTCTGAATGATGAGAATATAGTGATCTGTCATCTTGGAATACCCTTTGTTGACCAGGTTCTGAATTACTATAATACAGTGATCTGTAAGAACGCCACCTGGTGGCTAAGTTCTCAATGACGATAATACCGTGGTCTGCCTTCTTGGTCCGCCATCTTGGAACGCCATCTGTTGGTCAGGTTCCAAATTACGATAATACCGTGATCCACCATCTTGAAACGCCATCTGTTGGTCAGGTTCCAAAATATGATAATGCCGTGGTCCGCCATCTTGAAACGCCATATGTTGGTCAGGTTCCAAATTACGGTAATACCGTGGTCCGCCATCTTGGAACGCCATCTGTTGGTCAGGTTCTGGGTCCGCCATCTTGGAAAATGGCCGCCATTCGCAAAATGGCCGACTTCCCGATCCCGAAGACGCGCATGCGCAGAACTGACATTTCGGAAGTTGAAGTGAGCTAGAACGAACCAACACGACCTCTACTATAAAGGCGGTGAAACTGGATTAAGATAAATCCGAGATGGCTACTTTACTAGTCAGTTAGCTTGTGTGGGGATATTGTTGATAAACATATTTTGGTGTGAATTCAAGGAATATTTTGATAACTATTTTGTCAATAAAACTGTTAATAATTAGTTTCAAACGTGTTTGTTAAACTATTGTGCATATATTGTGTAAAATTGTGGTTGTGTGGTATGAAATTTATTGGAAATTAGTGAATAGAATAATATGGTTTCTTGTTGTGTGCCCAAATGTAGGGGGAACTACGAAAACGGGCCCAAAGTGTCAGTATTTTCATTCCCGAAAGATGCAGCATTAAGGAAAAAGTGGATTAATGCCATAAAAAGGGAAGAATCTTTTATTCCAACAAAATACACTCGGGTAAGTTTAGTTTGTTTTATAAATAGTCAGTAGAAGGGCTTGGACCAAAGCCATTAAATTTGATTTATGGTGACAGGTCTATTGTTAAACATGACAGGTCAAGGTCGTAAATCATGACAGGTCTATTGTTAGACATACCAGGTGTTCCTATTGTTAGACACGCCAGGGGTGTATTAACTAATGATTGATGGTAACAGGTTTGATTCAACGTGGGTGGTCAGTGATCATGGGAATTGAATATTTCTTTTCTTTACAAATCTAGGCCAAAAAAAAAAGCCCATACACAATCATATTTCTTTAATCATTTATATAGACCAACTTATCAATCAAAACTGTTATTCAATCAAATCTTTTCAGATGTATTTACGAACAAAAATCTGAAATTTCATAAAACTTATTAGGTAATTATATGAATATAAATAATTAATTGAATTTATGATTCCTGGATACCTTTTACTGAGGATTTGTACATATATTCAATTTGGTGAGATTGAATAATTTATTGAACTTTTTTCATATAAGATTCACAAATTTTTTTATGGAAGAACAAAATAACTTAAGTAACTTTTTTCCTATAAGATGCATGAAATTCATCAGATCAATCAGATTTTATTTCTTTGATTAGGCAGAATGCGAATTATTTGGTATTATATGAATAAAAATAATTAATTGAATATATGATTCCTGCATTCATTTTATAAATGATTTGTCCATGCATTCAATTTGGTGAACATTGAAATTAAATAACTTATGCAATTTTTATAAGATTCATAAAATTTTTTCATGAAGAACAAAATAACTTATGGAACCTTTTTCCTATAAGATTCATAAAGAGTTTTCATGGTAGAGCTTTGTACAAAAATGTACGATATTATATAACAATAAACTTTATTACAGAAAATTTATTTATCTAATTACAAACCTTCTTATTTGAAACACTAAATTATTAAAAAATGTAATTTGAACATTCATTTACATGCATTATAACAGGTCCCTCATACTAGGGGAAAAAAAGTGTACACGTATACATTTTTAAAAAACCTAAATCACATGTGTGATAAATCAGTTGTAAATATCGTATATTATTAAGACGAAAGAAGGACAGCTTTTTGAATAACAAAAACTTTTCATATGAAATATAGACAAAATCTCCTAGTGTTTAAAAATAATGATGCTAATACGATCAATATTATATAAATAAATTGATAGGTTGAGTTAAGTATTATGTATTCAATTCAACTTAGATTATAAATTATAACCCATACTTTGTATGAAGTAGTAATAAGGTTGAATTATTATTTCATTCTATTATTCTACATTGAAAATTTAATAATTTTATAATTGTATGCATAGTTATAAAAAATCACATACCTTGCCATGCCAAAAAAAGCCCACACACATCTATACTAAACGGATAAAATTGTGTTATATTCACTGGATTCTATATGCAACATTTTGATATTAAGAGGGGTAAGTAACTTACCAAAACTTTATCTGGCTCTTCTTCTTTGGGAACTTTTGCAGGTGGAATGAATCTCTTTGTACGGAGGATGAGTGAAAAAATTGACAATGACGATGCTATAAACAAGTATTACACAATCGAATATTTTGCAGAATTTATTCCCACAGAAATGTGTAAAAAGAAACAATTGGCCGTATTTTAGAAAACAGCTAGATCCATTACATTGATGGACGATCGTAAAACGCTGGATGTCTGTGACGTTATTCATCATAGGGTGCAAATAAATCAATCGTGGGTGGGCTACGTATTTACACACCCTGTGTGTGTATATATAAGAATGCTCAATGATGTGGAAAGCATCAGATTCAGCCGTAACAGCCGAAAAATGAATATGTGTAACGAAGTACACTTTGATTCTCCAGCCTCTCCAGAGCCTCATGAGCAGGAGGGCGAAGTATTTTTACCGCTACATCCTTCCTGTATAAAAATTGAGGTTGTGGAGATAGAAGAAGAAGAGAATTTGATTGAGGAAGAAGGATGGGCTTATGACTTTATGGGGGAGGAATTCAATATGGAATTGGAGATGGATGAGGAAGAAGACGGTTATGTCATCGATCAGGTGGAATATGGTTATTTCATCGATCAGGCGGAAGATGAGGGTTACATCGATGAGTATTATCCTCCCCCATCGCCTCCTTCTACACTTGGAGAAGATTCAGGATTCGAGGAGTAAAACGGTATGTAAATCAGGTATTAAAATGAATGCATCCATAAAAATCATGTTATTTATTAATTATTTTACATTATCCAGCTATTTCTAGAATTATCTTACTATTTAACAAACAATTTTTTGTTTTGATAACAACTACTTGATTTTTTTCTAGTGAATGTACCAGCAGTACCATCGAGGTTGATGAAATGCGTGTAATGGCGAGGAGTAAAACAATATGTAAATCAGGTATTAAAATAAATGCATCCATAAAAAATATGTTATTCATTAATAACTTTACATTATTCAGCTATTTCTAGAATTATCTTACCATTCAACAATTTTTTGTTTCAATAACAACTACTTGATTTTTTTCTAGTGAATGTACCAGCAGTACCATCAAGGTTGATGAAATACGTGTAATGGATATACAAGCTTGTACTGAATTTATAAAATTGAGTTACAATGACTCACCCATATGTATGAATGGCTTGTAAATTATTAACTCCATATTGAGAATATTGTGTTAGATAGTATCATTTGATAGAGATATTATGTATACTATTAGTAATGTAATTGTATATAAATACGATGTTGGAAGAGCTATGTACAAAAAAATGTATGATATTATATAACAATAAACTTTATTTTCGAAAATTTATTCATCTAATTACAAACCTTCGGAGTCAGCGTCAAAGTTAGATAGTGAGATGATTGTTATACTGAATTGTGATATACCCGATAATAATAACACTGTCTTGAAATTGCATATTGGTTTGAAATATGGAATAAGAGATTGCTTTTCAAATATAAATGATAGTATTTGACTTTAGAACTATGCAAATGAAAAAAATGCTATATAAAATGCAGCTAAAGAATAATCATATACAATATAAACAAATAATTTTTTAACCTTGTATACTAGAACTGCTTTTTTTAGGAAACTTTGGGTGATTAGAAATAAATAAAACCTAGACGAAAAACGTATACTATTAATAAATATTTTAAAAATCATAACATAACTAGAAGCACTGTTTTAGAAACATATAAACCTTTATCTGATTAAGGAAAATAAAATATAGAGGATGATCATATACATTGATAAATATTTTTTTCAAAAAACACATAAATAGCTCTTAAACCATAACATGACTAAAACTACTTTCTGAAAGTATCTAGAGGAATGAGCATTATAACGTAATTAAATCGGGGATCTTTTGTACACAATTCTAAGAGGCATACAAATCGCCCCTATTGTCCCTATTGTAGTGGGAAGACCATGTAGGCCGTTATATGAGACCAGCGTTTTATACTGCTCCACTTGGGGTTGTGAAAAACTAACTACACCTTACGATTTCGAATGCACACAAGACACTCCTAATGACAGAAGCAATTTCGAACATCTAATTTGAGCGTTGCTCAGAATATTCGCAATGTATGTCTGAATAACGATGATATTTTCAACATTTCTTCAATGCAAAAAATCAAAACGGGTCTTTTTCGAATTACGAATTTTATGCACCTGGTATATTTTCATATAAAATTTTTCTCCAGTTGTTACTTCCAAGCTTTTCATTTTGAATTTCCATGAAATTTCGAACGAACAAATGTTAAACTTTTTCACTGTACGCCACGGACAATTCGAATAAAATTGTATATTCTAAAGTTCATAGTTCGAAGTAGGAATTGCATTTAAGGTTTGTAAGAATGCGTATATCAGTCGTTCATAATATTTTGTTTCTTGAAAAATCAAAATTGATGATTGAAACTTTTTTTATATACATGAAACGATTCGAATGCTTAAATAGACGTGATTATTAAGAAATACAGGTACATTGAAAAATTCATGAATTAATGATTAGGCAGAATGCGAAATTTTATTATAGATCTCATATTTTCTTTTTCTGTTTAATTTCATGTATACCACAAGCTTCAATTTGAATCGTAGATAAAAAGTGTCATTTACCAGGAATGAAAAAATATTTTTCCTTTAAATAATCAAATCAAAAGTTTAATTATTCTCTCTCTTAGTTGGAAATATCAAAATATTTCTAAAACTTCATCTATGTGAATGAAACTAAATTCACTTTCTCTTTCAACAACCGGGATTACCCAGTTAGATCCAACGAAATTAATTTCTGGTCTCCCTAACTGAAATAAAGATATCCGATAATTATAAACATACAATACAGTAGCACCTAGTCCTTCAAAATGAAATTGATGCATTTTATATTTCTTTAATAATTTATATTGACCAAATCGATAAACTTATCAATAGAAATTATAAAAACTTATTGAATCAAATCTTCGCAGAACTTATTAGGTATTATATGAATAAAAATAATTAATTGAATATAAGATTCCTGCATTCATTGTATAAATGATTTGTCCATGCATTCAATTTGGTGATATTGAATAACTTATACAACTTTATAAGATTCATAAAAATTTTTTCATGAAGAACAAAATAACTTATGGAGTTTTTTTCCTATAAGATTCATAAAGTTTTATTTCTTACGACTTAATTTAATTACTCAGGGAACGCATTCATAAGTGAAAAATGTTGGATTTGTATTATTTCATCATTGACAGTTTACACTTGATCTAAGTTATATTTGATAAACTCACCAGATCGTACGCTAATATATGAAAATTGTAGTATTTTTATTTGATCTCATTGAAGATTTGAATAAGCTTCCAAAAGATGGAGATAAAATAAAATCAAAGTGTCTAATCGAAATCGAGTAGTGAATATTATTTTAATAATTCGCTAATCTCTTCCTGGTGGAATATGAACTGATTAATGTTTCATGGAACTTGAAGAAAACATCCTGCGAAAGTTTGACAAAATATTGAAATTTGTTAAAATTTAGTTAACAATTTTTCGCGTTCTAAGTTATCATTCAAAAATATTTTTGTGATTTTCCAGCATCACAATCATTGACAGGTTTTTGTTTTGATATGCGACACTTTTTTGCAAAAGATATCGGAGCGATGCAAAAAAAATTAACATATGCATAGTTTAACTGTTGCAATGATTGCGATGCTGGAAAATCTTAAAAATATTTTTGAATGATAACTTAGAACGCGAAAAATTGTTAACTAAATTTTAACAAATTTCAATATTTTGTCAAACTTTCGCAGGATGTTTTCTTCAAGTTCCATGAAACATTAATCAGTTCATATTCCACCAGGAAGAGATTAGCGAATTATTAAAATAATATTCACCACTCGATTTCGATTAGACACTTTGATTTTATTTTATCTCCATCTTTTGGAAGCTTATTCAAATCTTCAATGAGATAAAATAAAAATACTACAATTTTCATATATTAGCGTACGATCTGGTGAGTTTATCAAATATAACTTAGATCAAGTGTAAACTGTCAATGATGAAATAATACAAATCCAACATTTTTCACTTGTGAATGCGTTCCCTGAGTAATTAAATTAAGTCGTAAGAAATAAAACTTTATGAATCTTATAGGAAAAAAACTCCATAAGTTATTTTGTTCTTCATGAAAAATTTTTTATGAATCTTATAAAATTGTATAAGATATTTAATATCACCAAATTGAATGCATGGACAAATCATTTATATAATGCAGGAATCATATATTCAATTAATTATTTTTATTCATATAATACCTAATAAGTTCTGCGAAGATTTGATTCAATAAGTTTTTATAATTTCTATTGATAAGTTTATCGATTTGGTCAATATAAATTATCAAAGAAATATAAAATGCATCAATTTCATTTTGAAGGACTAGGTGCTATTGTATTGTATGTTTATAATTATCGGATATCTTTATTTCAGTTAGGGAAACCAGAAATTAATTTCGTTGGATCTAACTGGGTAATCCCGGTTGTTAAAAGAGAAAGTGAATTTAGTTTCATTCACATAGATGAAGTTTTAGAAATATTTTGATATTTCCAACTAAGAGAGAGAATAATTAAACTTTTGATTTGATTATTTAAAGGAAAAATATTTTTTCATTTCCGGTAAATGACATTTTGTATCTACGATTCAAATTGAAGCTTGTGGTATACATAAAATTAAACAGAAAAAAAAAATGAGATCTATAATAAAATTTCGCATTCTGCCTAATCATTCATTCATGAATTCTTCAATGTACCTGTATTTCTTAATAATCACGTCTATTTAAGCATTCGAATCGTTTCATGTATACAAAAAAAGTTTCAATCATATCAATTTTGATTTTTCAAGAAACAAAATATTATGAACGATTGATATACGCATTCTTACAAACCTTAAATGCAATTCCTACTTCGAACTATGAACTTTAGAATATGCATAGGATGGGGTTATTTACAGAATACGTAAATTCAATTTTTACAATTTTAGTCGAATTGTCCGTGGCGTACAGTGAAAAAGTTTAACATTTGTTCGTTCGAAATTTCATGGAAATTCAAAATGAAAAGCTTGGAAGTTACAACTGGAGAAAAATTTTATATGAAAATATACCAGGTGCATAAAATTCGTAATTCGAAAAAGACCCGTTTTGATTTTTTGCATTGAAGAAATGTTGAAAATATCATCGTTATTCACACATTCATTGCGAATATTCTGAGCAACGCTCAAATTAGATGTTCGAAATTGCTTCTGTCATTAAGAGTGTCTTGTGTGCATTCGAAATCGTAAGGTGTAGTTGGTTCTTCACAACCCCAAGTGGAGCAGTATAAAACGCTGGTCTCATATAACGGTCTACATGGTCTTCCCACTATAATAGGGACAATAGGGGCGATTTGTATGCCTCTTAGAATTGTGTACAAAAGATCCCCGGTCAACGATTTAATTACGTTATAATGCTCATTCCTCTAGATACTTTCATAAAGTAGTTTTAGTCATGTTATGGTTTAAGAGCTGTTTATGTGTTTTTTGAAAAAATTATTTATCAATGTATCTGATCATCCTCTGTATTTTATTTTCCTTAATCAGATGAAGGTTTATATGTTTCTAAAACAGTGCTTCTAGTTATGTTATGATTTTTAAAATATTTATTAATCGTATACGTTTTTCGTCTACGTTTTATTTATTTCTAATCACCCAAAGTTTCCTAAAAAAGCAGTTCTAGTATACAAGGTTAAAAAATTATTTGTTTATATTGTATATGATTATTCTTTAGCTGCATTTTATATAGCGTTTTTTTCATTTGCATAGTTCTAAAGTCAAATACTATCATTTATATTTGAAAAGCAATCTCTTATTCCATATTTCAAACCAATATGCAATTTCAAGACGGTGTTATTATTATCGGGTATATCACAATTCAATATAACAATCATCTCACTATCTAACTTCAACGCTGACTCCGAAGGTTTGTAATTAGATAAATAAATTTTCTAAAATAAAGTTTATTGTTATATAATATCATACATTTTTTTGTACATAGCTCTACCAACATCGTATTTATATACAATTACATTACTAATAGTATACATAATATCTCTATCAAATGATACTATCTAACACAATATTCTCAATATGGAGTTAATATTTTACAAGCCATTCATACATATGGGTGGGTCATTGTAACTCAATTTTATAAATTCAGTACAAGCTTGTATATCCATTACACGTATTTCATCAACCTTGATGGTACTGCTGGTACATTCACTAGAAAAAAAAACAAGTAGTTGTTATTAAAACAAAAAATTCACTTTCCATTAGTTAACATTTATTTGATGTGGGACTGTAACCCAACTGCACAAATGTTCAGCTTATTTAATTTTTTTAAATATCTGATTCTTCTAGAGAAATAATGCAACAAAATACTTGGAGCATTGTGAAGTTTATTAATGAAGATATGGTGGAAGCAGTTCCAACTATATGGTTGCTGGAAAACAGCTGCTATTGGCCCCCATATACTAGGGAAAAATTAATCAAGTCAATAAGAAGATTAGAACAACCAAATACTTGGTGGCCCCAACATTCTATAGAAATATTTCGCAATGGAACATATGGTGGGTTGAACAGTTGAAAGATTTCTGGTAATCAGGGATCATAATCATTTTCATTAGGTAGCACATCATAACTATTTTTTGACATAAAATATATTTTTAGATGATTATGCTACAGCGAGAAATAAATGCAAGCTAGCTGAATTCAGTGATTTGAATTCAGAAGTGGAGGAATTGAAAAATGGGAAAGTAAGGAAGATAAGAAGAAAAAACCTATTGTTTCTTCAACAGATGATGAGTCCTACGGAGAATCAGATACTGGTGGTTTGCCAGCACCCCCAGAGCTCAACAATGTTGTAATTGGGAGTCGAAGTTCAAAATATCATGACACTGAACCGGCCACTGAAGTTTCAACACCATCTCCATGTTTAACAAAAGAAACGGATAAAATAATTGGAACTGGAACCAATGATAATAAATGTTGTTCCTGCTGTGGAAATAAAGGTGAGCATATGACAGATTAATTTATTCTAATTCTTCAAAACAACTAAGAGAACTTTGGAATGATCTTTCTAAATTGTGGTATTTTCAGGTGAAACTTTGAAGAATATTTACAGAAATCAAATTCTGCTAAAAAACATATGTGGTGATATATTAGACAAAATTGAATTTAGGAGGAACTCCAGATATGGGAGATGAAGTCTCCATTTTTGTGGCATTTCCTTTTTTCCCAGTTGAATCTGATGAGGTGATGGAAGATTTAAATATATTCATGGGGAATAGTGAAAATTTCAATTTGGCTGTAAGTACTGGTTTCAAACATCTTATTTGTAGCCTCTCTTCAGTGTTGTATTATTTTCAGGTGAAGGAACTCTCAAAAGTTGGAGGGAACAACTCTTATGATTTTTTGAAGAGGTGCCTAAACATGCTTATTACTAACCACTATGGAAGCCAGTACAGCTGGTTAGGAGCAAAGAAGAAGAAGAAGTTCTGTAACCAAAAAATGGCTGAATTACTTTTAGGTAAATAAGTGAACATGCACTTCATACAATGAAATTCATATTATTGAAAATTTAAATCATTTGTCAAAATCTATGACATTGAACAAGTGTACTTAAACTGATTCAAACATGATAATCTTGGTTAGGTTGAATCATCAAAAACAAAACCTTAAAATAAAAAGTTCATTACCTATCACAAAAAAAATACCTGACTGTTCAACCCCTTTGATTCATGTAAAATTATTGTTTCATTGCAGTAGCTGCAGACAAGAGCACTAAATCTATTGAAAGAAAGGTCACAGAGGAGTCGATAAAAAACTGGTTGCGACGAGCCAAGGAAAGGTGTGCAAATGAAGAAAAAAAGACCTAAAATATAAGATTTTAATTTTTTTTTCCAAAGAATTATTTTTTTATTTTGTTCAACAAGCGTTAAGCATATTTTTTTATGTTATAGTTTTTATAGTTCCGTTCGTATTAAAAGTTTTATGAGAGCAAAATATGATTTGTTTCTTGTAGACTGAAGTAATACGTGTCGAATTATTTTATAGGTTCAACTTGTAAACATTGAGGAGTAGTATACCTCTTGATTTTTCTTGAGATAATAAGCAGCATTGTATCGTTGAATTCAGACTATGAGTTATTTGGAAGTGGTTAAATTTACGTTATATTTTGAGGGATGAAAAATAGTTTTCACTAATTCAGGTGTCACCAGACTTTTGAAATTTGAATGGGATGCCCTATACCTTCATAAAGAGAGTTGTTGATCAATTGATTCTGGACAATTTTGAACTATTCACACTAATTGTTTATATTGACCCTGTTTCTCTCACCTTCACATCCCATGGACGTTCTCGAGATGTACTAGATCCTTCAACGGATATCTTTTGGACGTCCTACATATCCTTCATGGATATCCATAGTATATCCATGAGATGTATGTGTGCTATCTGGGTATATATATATATATATATATATATATATATATATATATATATATATATATATATATATATATATATATATATTCGAATTGTTGTTGCCTGTGAACTATTTCTAATCTCTTGATAATTATTAGCAATAACAGGCTTGTTGAATCTTAAAAAACTTGATTTTATTGAAAAGTTGACGTTTCGCCACGACATTCGTGGCTTTATCAAAACTTTTGAGAAAAAATTGAAATTTCTTTGACATTTATTGATTTGAAAAATTTCTATAGAAACAGACTACTGTATCACTAAAATTTTTTTCGGCTGTGGCCGTTCTTTGCTATTTATTACGTGCTATTCAGTCCAATATTAACATTCAAATTTGTTATTATTAGATGGTAAGGGAAACCACAGAAACCTTTACCCACGTAATGTTCGAAATAGGTCCAAATTATTTTGATTTTGAAGAGTCAAAGAATAATAATAATAGGGTACTATATATCTTTAATTCAAAATTTCTCATTGCGGCTGTGGCCGTCTTCAGTTATTAATTACGTGCTATTCAGTCGAATATCAACAGACAGGTCCGTTGATATTAGATGGGAAGGGAACCACAGAAACCTTCACCCACGTAATGTACAAAATAGGTTTAAAATATTTGATTGTTGTCTTTAAAAAGACATTACTTGTGATTTTGGAGATCACATGTTCTAAACTATATCTTCTTTCTAGAAAAATTGAAAATTCTAGATGTTTAGATTTTGTCTAAGAAGATGAGTTGTTGTGGTTAGAATTTGTTTGTTGAATTAAAT
>JARQZK010001936.1:0-12798 GCA_030704885.1 Cynegetis impunctata | reverse complement strand
AAAATAAATATAATTTTTTAATATATATTATAATAATATATACAATATAATAAGTATATTATATATAGTACATATATATATATATATATATATAATATATATAATATTATAAAATTTATATATATATATATATATATTATATATATATATATAATATATATATATATATATATATATATATGTTCACAAGATTTCCGCGGTCGGAAGTATTTGAAAAACTTGGTTCACGGAATGAACCGCGTAAAAGATTTGAAAAATCTCGACGTTTCGGCTTCTTTTGCGAAGCCATCTTCAGGAGAATTAGAAGGTAATCATTCAGACTCGTGGCCTCAATCTGCCTACTCCACGAATCGAATTAGGAGGAATCGGAAACAATACGATTGCGTGGTCTCAACCTGCCTACTCCACTAACCGTTATGCTTCCTGTCAACTCTGAAGTCTCAATCTGCCTACTCTTCAGAGTCAACTGACGGGCCGATCGTCGCGTGGCCGTATTTATAGGGGAGGGGGGTGGGTACTCACGCTCATCAGTACGGAAAGCACTCAGATTGGGTGTGACATGGCGACCACTCAGAAGTGGTTTCCATGCTGATGGGAGTCTGTGACTGTCATCTCTGGTGTTCAAACAATTTGGACGTTTTTCTATTTCTACAGCTTCACGGAAAAATTCGGGATTTTGAAAGATCGGACGGGAGCAATAGTTTCTTGTATTGGGGAAATCGATAAATGTGGCCTGTTTGGGTGTGATGTTGGGAAAGGGCGTTGGCGATATCTGAGTGTCTTACCGAAAGTGAATGTTCTTTGACACGGACCTGAATTCGTCGGTTCGTTTGTGCCTATATAGGAACGAGGACAATTGGAAACAGGGAATCTCATAAACACCGTGATTTTCGTTAGGAATTTTATCCTTGACGGATCTGACCAGATGGGAGAGTTTTTGTTGAGTAGTGAATATCGATGTTTTGATGTTTGTATTTTTGAGAGATCTTGCGATCTTATGCTGTTACTCCTTTGATGTACGGGAAGAAATAATTTAGGTGTAAATTCTTGTTCAGTGGGATTGGAACGAGGTAGAGGTGGGGTGATGTTTGTGTGTTTTGCGTATGCTCTTGTTGATTTGATATGTGTTTGTAACCGTTCGTAATAATATATGTTTTAGAGTTTTGAGTTCTGATTCACGGTGTTCGTCGTCAGATAGGTCGAATGGAACGGTAGATTAGGGTAATTAACTACAGAGTTAAGTTGAGAAGGATGGTGGTGAGACTGGGCGTTCAGATAACGGTTTGTATGGTGGGTTTACGATAAACTGAATAGGAGAAGCCTTGGGATGGAAGTTTTTTGATCATGATATCGAGGAATGGCAAAGACCCATCGTACTCCACTTCCCCTGTGAATTGGGTACTTAGATGTATGCCCATTCAAAGATTTCAAGAAGTGGAGCAACGAGTCTTCGCCATGGGGGCCAGATCGCAAAGACATCGTCTACATAAACGTAGCCAGCATGAAGGTTTAACGGTCGACATGACGAGAGAGCTTGGTTTCGAAATGTTCCATGAAAATGTTGGCTATGACGGGGGAGAGAGGGGATCCCATTGGGGCTCCCTTGATTTGTCTGAAGAATTGCCTTGAAAGATGAAGTAAGTGTTGGCCATGCAGTGTTTCTTGATCAGGGATAGGTTGGCTGGGGATATTGGATGTTGCGTGTCTAGGATGGAAAGTGTTTCTACAATGGGGATATTTGTAAATAAGGAGACAATATCAAAACTAACAAGGAGATCAGTTGGGGTAATATCAATACTTTGAAGGAGTTCTATGAAGTGAAAAGAGTTTTTGACGTATGACTGGGTTTGTTCGGCAAGGGGTTGAAGGGTTTTGGCGAGATATTTCGCAAGAGGATGTGTTGGACAATTGTAAGCGCTGACAATCAGATTTTTCAAATCTTTTACGCGGTTCATTCCGTGAACCAAGTTTTCATATATATATATATATATATATATATTATATATATATATATATATATATATATATATATAATATATATATATATATATTAAATATATATAATATATATATATATTATTATATTATATATATATATATATATATATATATATATATTATAAATATATATATATATATATATTATATATATATATATATATATATATATTATATATAAATATGAATTTGTTCGGGCGGAATATACTTAATGCAAATTTGATTTGTTGCGATGCAATTTTTCAGAATATTATTGATCTAATTTATCGTCGACTTACAGTGTCCGTCGCGCGAAATTATTTCGATTTAGCCGAAGTTTCATTCGTCGGCCAAGTGTTACGACACCGAAGAGTCGGCGTATCGATCAGGGTGAAAAGTGCGGTTATCACGAACGCTCGGGGAAGATCCGAACGACGCCATTCGTTCCCTCGACCCGCTACGAAACGTTCTACGTTACTGCGTCGAAATTTGGTGTTGTTATCGACCGATTCGACTTCTGTTGTCCAAGGTAAGAATTGCACAATATTAAATTTTTGCGTCGTAAAATTTTAAAGTGACCAATCGAATTCTTCAAACAACATTGAAGACGTTTTCTTTTTCGATCATTGAATTAAATTCCTATCGAAATAATTACAATGGAAATCCTAGAGGTCATGGAAATTACGAAAGCTCAAAAAAATGGGCCTATTTGCAATGAGTACGTAAATCTAAGTACCTCTTAGATTTAATGCCGTTATACTCAAACGAACACATTTATTTTTATTTTAGTAACACTTTCGTTCAAGTACGGATAGACAACCTAGTTCATGTGCATACAATAACACTTGACCCATAAAAAACTTTAATTACCATTCAAGTAATATTTTTACACGTAATAATGCACTAAAAAGAGGTGATTTTTGAATTAATTTCGCGTAATCAATTATACACGTTTCAGATGCCTCGTAATTACGTTAGGAAGACCGAACCAAGATACACTCTATACGACTTAGATCTGGCGATCGCGGAGGTCAAGAATAAGCTGCTGTCGCTGGGACAGGCCTCCTTAAAGTACGGAATACCTAAAACGACTATCTACGATCAGGTTAGACGGCTGGATGATCATACGGAACATAAAAGTGTACGACAGGAACGCAGGGAAATTTTCAGATTTATAAGGCAGAGTCGGGAGGTGCGATCGAAAGAGTTGGAGTCTGGTGAAATTCAACGCCATATAGAATCTACGTCCAAGCTTCAACGTAACATCGGTAACTTTCGAAATTGATCCAAATGTTATCGACTTGTCGCGTCGATACTTTGATAGGCTATTGTCTGTTTTATCGAAAGTTTTCAAATTATTTATCGATAATCGGATTATCGATTAATCATTCAGATCTCGTATTATTTTGTTTATTTATGTGGATTTATTGATACGACAGCGTTTCTAGACGTGCGTATCAGCTGTCTTCGTATATGCGGATTGCTGTTATTTTATTAGTGAATAACAGTCATTCAGTAAAAGTTGAGGATAGCGATGATGAGATAGGGTAGTGGTTCTTAACCTTTTTTCGTCGTGTAGTGTAGCGTATTAGTGAAAATATATTTTCACTTATTTTATCCTATGAGATAGAATCCTCAAAAGTCCTACGAGCATAAGAAGAATAAATTAAAAAAGGTCTTATTTGTTCTAACAATGAAATGCACATAAATAACTTTAGAATCTTTTGTTTTAAATTGTTTTAGAACAAATCAAAAGAAACCACCTTTCATAGATACATAGCTAATTTATAGGTCACTTGTTCATTAATGCCTTTCAATTTTGTTCATAATCAAAAGAAGAAGTTCTGTTCTTATCTAACAGAGAGTTATCAATATAAGGACCGGACATTATTAATAATACCCAAAAGCGTCGGGCAAAGTGATTAATTTATTACTTTGATAGGCCATTATCAATAATGCCCGACGGCGACGGCCTGTGGTCTATGTTATAAGTCTGTGTTTGAGATAGCTTGAATTTATCACTTGGACCGGGCAGTACGAATAATTCCTTACTTGTAGCTGAGCGATGTGAAGGCGCGCGCAGGCAGCGACATATTAGTTCGCAGCAGAGAGTCAGAGACAAGTAGACAAGACAACGAGTTTAGTTCGTAGTTCGTAGTAATACTTCGGAACGAGAACACGTGCGATCATTGAGTACGTTTATCTCGCAAAATGGCGGCATCCATGGATATGATGGATATGAAAAGACGTTTTAACAAAGAAATTCATAAATTAAAATTAACGAAGGGGAAAAACACTCAGTTATTTTATCGCGATGAGTATTATTCATTTTTACTTAAAGTGCAAGTGTCAAAAGACAAGATCGCAAACAAAACTCCGGAGGAATATCAGCGATTGTCGAGGTATGACATAGTGAAGATCGGAACAGTTCAAAAATTAATCGTACCAGTGAAAAATGACACACAATCAATTCAATATTACTGTTATTTGGAAGAAACGTTTGATATTATTCACGAAACTCACATTTCTATCGGGCATGGAGGTAGAGATAGGATGATGAAAGAGCTCAAACTGAAGTACAAAAATATTACTAAAGAGTTTGTGGCGTTGTATTTAGCTTTGTGTGAACCATGTCAAAAAAAATTAAGTGTTCCAAAAAAAGGGCTAGTGGTTAAGCCTATAAAAAGTAGTGAGTATTTCAGTTGATTTTTCTCAGTTTACTTATTTTTAAACTATTGTTCCTAAAACTTTTATCGAAATAAAAGTAGGTTACTACTGATATTATTACATTTTTAACTGTTTATTATTTAACTACTATGTTCAATAGATTATTTTCTGCTAACTTTGCATGATACTTGTGTAAGTTTAATTTAATTTAATAAACAAAACCACTACAGTTCACCTATTTTATTGCTTTGCCCAAGATAATATAGGTGGGCATTATTCATAATGGCCGAGAAAAGTGATTGATCATGCTGCTTTAATCACATGGCCCAATTGAGTCGGACATTATTGATACAGACCGACCATTATTAAAAGTGCCCGGACTTATCAAATTGCTGTAACATATGTTTATATATATATATAAATATATATATATATATATATATATATATTTTATATATATATATATATTATATATATTTTCTTTTGATAATTATTAGCAATAACAGGCTGGTTGAATCTTAAAAAACTCGATTTAATTAATAAGTTGACGTTTCACTATGACATTCATAGTTATTCAAATTGTTTGAAAAAATTGAAAAATTCTTTGACATTTATTGACTTGAAAAAATTTAATAGGTAAGATTGAACTGTCTTGTTAAAACTTCTTTCGGATGTGGCTGTTCTTTTTTATTTATTACGTGCTATTCAGTCTAATATTAATATTCAAAATTGTTATCATTAGAAGGCAAGGGAAACTACAGAAACCTTTACCTATGTAATGTTCGAAAATAATAATAATAGGGTACTATTTATTTAATAGTTTCCCTTGCCTTCTAATGATAACAATTTTGAATATTAATATTAGACTGAATAGCACGTAATAAATAAAAAAGAACAGCCACATCCGAAAGAAGTTTTAACAAGACAGTTCAATCTTATCTATTAAATTTTTTCAAGTCAATAAATGTCAAAGAATTTTCAATTTTTTCAAACAATTTGAATAACTATGAATGTCATAGTGAAACGTCAACTTATTAATTAAATCGAGTTTTTTAAGATTCAACCAGCCTGTTATTGCTAATAATTATCAAAAGATTAAAAATAAATCACAGGCAACAACAATTCGAATAAATATATATATATATATATATATATATATATATATATATATATATATATATATATATATATATATATATATATATATGTATGTGCTTATGTATTTTAAACATGTTTAAACATAAATCTTGTTTGCATCACAGCAGGCGCGTTGTTTACACGATAAATAGCGCATTTTTGAAGCAATAGGGGTGAAAGTTTGTAAGTAGGTAGTTTCGTATGATATCTTCGATGGGATTGGTTTTGGTACGAATTAGTTGGAGAGTTGACCCTCCGGGGGAGGAAATAAATCTTGTTACACTATAGAAGGCGCAATTTCGGAGCAATAAGGTTGAAAGTTGGTAATCTAAATAGCTGGAAAACTGGTTTGAATTTGGAAAACAAACCTGAATTGAATAATAGTATATTATTCAACGAGCACAAAATGATTGCTATTTTTCACGAGGGTGAAGTTTGCGCAATTCACCCGAGTGAAAAATTGTAATTTTGTGCGAGTAGAATACTATACTTTGTCCACGACTTCCTCGGAAAAATTAGTAATAATCTGCATTTTCAACAATAAAAATAGTTATCAAAAGCGTTGACATAACATTTTCTGTGTTCACTGAAAACTGCATACTCACGTAAACGTCAACTATTTCACTTGACATCGATTCCATTCCTTTCTTTCACTCTGATCAAAATGAAATAGATAATTTATTAGAGTAAATATTTAATAAGTTGGGCATTATATTGAATATTAGTTTAATAATTTGCCTAAAAGTTATCTTAGTTACATTAAACCTAAAAATCTAATAACAATTCTATCCTAACAATGTGAATGATAGTCTCAAGTTTGGACATACGTTTCGAGTGTGACGTCATGCAGTGTATAATAAACCATTATTCAATAGTAGTGAATAATAGGTATAATTATACTTCAGGAAGCACACGTATAATGAATGATTTATAGTACAGTCGTGGACAAATAGATTTTTTAAACTGGATACGTTATGAAAACCTGCTTTTATAATGCAGCTTGCTGCGATAGAGTTTTTTTGGATTAATTGGATTTAAGAATGAACAATGAAATTTTTTCATTTACTATTAAATTTCGTTTATCTATTTAATTATGCCTGCTATTCAATACATAATATAAAGAATAAAGTAACTTTAAAATAAAAACACTTGCTTATGTTTCACAATATAAAAAAATATTTAGATACTGTATTTAGGCAAGTAGCGAAAGTCGACATGTTTCGAGTTATGAACTCATTATCAGTCTTGATAATGAGTTCATAACTCGAAACATGTCGACTATTGTTTACTGCTAAATCCAGTATCTAAATATTTTTATATTGTGAAACATAAGCCAAGTGTTTTTATTTTAAAGTTTATACTTTATTCTTATGATGTTTCACCAAGTGATGTGCGAGAATTCAATCTCAGTTACATAATATAAAGCTGTGTCCTAAGATTATAATTATTTGATTGTGCACATATTTTTTACCTTGAAAGGCTGAAATAAGGCGAATGTGCTACTTTCACGGTGAATGTCAACACATGCTAAATACGGCGGTGAAAGATCGAATATTTCATTACATTATTTTACATTCGTGCCCTCACCGGTGTTTGTCGACAATCACAGATATGCTGTAGTGGAAGTTGAAAAGAGAGGAGCTAAGGTCATCAAAGAGGCGACTGGCTTTCTCACAGTCTCCCCCCAAATCCTTTGTTCTGCTGGGCTGGGAGTTAGACAGCTTTGTCAGTCTTATGCAAGGTTTGATAGTGCGATCAACGTTTTCTAAATTTTTTTCTCCGATACCCTAATTTATCAATGGATACTGCAGTGAATCGTGATCTTTTTCTTGAAAAGTTAAATGCATTAATTGCGGGTAAACGAGAAGACAATTGTTTTTATTTATCTCAAGAAAAGTACTGTAAAATACTTTCTGAAGTAGTTTCTGCTAAAACTACGTGCAACACACCATTGGATTACAGACGATTAAAACGTTTCGACGTTTTAAAAATTAATGATGAAGAGAAATTAATTGTACCATTAAAACCAGGAGAAAAGAGTGTACAGTATTATGTTACCAATGAAGAATTGTTCAGTATACTACATGAAACTCACACCAGAATAGGACACAGAGGAAGAACACGTATGCTTAAAGAGTTGCAAGTTATATACAAAAATATTACATATGAAGTTGTAATGTTGTATTTGAATTTATGCAAACAGTGTCAAATGAAACACAGAGCACCTAAGAAAGGTATTGTTGTGAATTTCTATTATTTTCTTTTCTCATTTAGAGTGTACTGTTTCTTTTAAGTTCTTGATCTCCCCTCTCCGAAAAAGAGGCCATGAAGTTAAGTCTTCCTTGTGACCAGTGGCGGCTCGTGAGGTGTTGGTTTAAGAAGGCTACAAGAGGTGTTAAAAAATACACCATAGGCGAAAATTTTTAGAATTTAGAAGGTCAATCGCCTTATAATTTGAAGAAAATCAAAGTAAAATAATCACCTTAAAATATTAATTTCTTTGCGAAAAAAATTGTTTTCACTTTCGAGTGTCTACCTTGAGACCTACAACTCCTATTTACAATATTCACAAAAACTCTTCTCAGCCATTTAATCAATTCATCTATTCATCAAATTTTTTCTTTTCTTTCACAAAATAGGTAACCTACCTACGTACTTAACGAATTTGTTACCTATTCGAGAAATTAATCAATAGTTGCCCAGCAAGAACCAACGGGGAGGTGAGAGTTTTTTCTTGCCAAAAATAAAATAGGACCCTCCCAAAAATTGATTAAAATAAAACAAACAGAGACATTTTCCCTAGTAAAAAGTAAACACTGCCAACAGAATAATTTATTTTTTACCTGTGATCCGGTTAGCCAAGGATGTCTCTCATAATTTCTGATATTAAAACCGCGATTCTGTTGTTTGTTACGCTGCACCAAATTGTTTAATTCCGGGGTAGGTCGCAATGTTTTTATTAAAACTTTATCGTGCACTAAAGTTATGGGATAACAAATATTCCACTAAGTCACCATTGAAATTTTTAAAATTAACTTCAGTAAAAACAATACCCGAGCAGAATAAATTGAAACCAAAACAGTTTTCGTCCACTACTGAATACGATTAATGCTTTCCAACGAATTAACTCGATTTTACCCGAAAGCCATAGTTGTGATTGGTCGACATTGTGTGAGAATTACTGTATCCTTTTTCAACCGAGCAGCTAGCTTCAATCGGTGTTGCTATTCAATATAATATAGTAGTGATACACTGAATATTATTGAGGAGGCGGCTTAGCCTCCATAGCCGCCTTCGAATAGCCGCCCCTGCTTGTGACGTTTTATCGCGTCTGAAATACGGAGAAGAAAATATAAATCTCCGACATGTTCAACATTCACCATTTAGTGTATGGTCGACATTTGCCGGTGTAAGTAATTCACAGTTGTTTACGTATGAAACAAATGAAAACCCAAAAATCCAGCACCCAAATATAAACAAACGTCTTTCAACTGAAATTCTTCGTACAACAGTTCTTAACTTGTTTGTCCTTCATCTAACTAAATTATCCATCTCTTTATCTCTTTCATTAACAAGCAGATTTCAATTGTATCAGAACGTCATTATTCCAACAATTGTAACATTATCTCATTGTCAGTGTTGTGGTATTAAAAGTGCCAAAGTAATTAGATATCTTGGAGTTGAAGTAGATCGGTATTTCAGGTGGGAAGAGCATGTAAAATATCTGATTAAGAAGCTTATATGTTTAGCCTTTAAATTTTAACGAATGGCTCATCGCAGGAATCGCTACGAGCAACAAAACGTGTATATGGATCCATGACGTCATAACCGTCATGTGACATTCAAGGCGGGTAATTTGAAAATGTCTTGCTTCGTCAAGATCCTTTTTTTAAGCTTAAATTGTGCTTGGTATGGTTCTAGTGTTGTAAAATTTTTAAATAAAAAAATAAAGGCGGCCATTCGCCAATTCCTCAAAATAAAAGTACCGAAATTGGTATTATATACAAAAAATATGATACTTTTTAGGAACAACAGGAAATTATGAATTAATTATATAATAAATACTCAAAAGAAAATTTAAATAGTGTCCTTAATAAGTTGGAAAACTATCTAGTAAATATGAGATTTCAAAAAATAATGGACATTTTACAGATTTATATTTTATTTATTTAAAAAGATTAAATTAACAAATTTCCTAAAAAATCAATGAACTTTCACTAAAAACCTATGTGTAAGTATGATCAAAACCTGTTTGGATATTAGTAATAGCAGCAGTGGGTTCTAACAATGAAAGTTGTATCATTTTAGATTCGAATGGTAATGGATGCTGAATATTTTGACTGCCCTTTTTACATTTTTTAGAAAACATTCTAGCTTGTGAATCTATCTTTTGTTTTACATTAACATTTTCTTTGATCTTGAAATCAATCTCGCCCATTGAATTGTAGATGTCAATAACCTGGTCCAACTTTTTCAAAACCAGAGTAGAGTTACTCTCTGATAAATCAAACTTATTATGCAAACCAAGAATAACCTCTATTTTCGATTTGAGTGAATCTCTATTATTTTTTAAACTTGAAGTCCAAACTTGACCCTTTTGAATGTTTTTTATAGCATTACAAGATGGAACTCGCTGAGAAACAGTTTCACTTGCAGTTGAAACAGACCCATCATTTACACATTCAGGAATATAATCCATTAGGCATGCATGTATATGTTTACAAATATTATAGTTAATAACGCTGTCCGAACAGCTACATTTAAAGTTATGTATACAAATTTTACAATTGAAACATCTTAGCTGACATTCGTTATTACATATATTTAAAAGTTTTTCAACAATATAAGTATGTTCAATATCTGTTGATGAAATAACACTCCACTGATTCAAAGTGTTTTGTTTAATCATATTTTTTGGAATACTTTCCCCCCGTTTATGGCTATCCCTAATATTTTTAACTTTTTCAGTAACTTTTTGTTTTTCCAGCTTTATAACCCTGTCAAAAGTTTTATCTCTCACCAAATTCATTAGAGCATTGATTGTTTTATCTAAGCGCTTACATTTTCTCCCTTGTAAATAAAAATGTTTAATCGTCTTGTGGAGAGATTCCAAATACATATTTGTATTTATACCACTATACTTCCTATAACAATATGCCCACATTTCTTTTCGGTTAAGGTAGCTTCTAGAAAAATACTGGAAAAAATTAAATGTATCAGGGTCACCCACAAGTTGATTTGTAAATGTTTCGAGCTGTGTTAAGAATTTATGTTCATCCAGTTCCTTTTGCAATATGTGTAAAGATTTTGAAACCAAAGCTCTTTTTTCTTTATTTCCAATTTTATTCAAGTTCTGTATCCAGTTTTTGTTAATGTGCCATGTACATAATAGTCTTTTGGATACGTCACCCATAACAGCTCTCCAAGCAAGATAAAACGCTGGATAATCATCAGACATGAAGACATTTGGACGAAGCACTCCAATCTTATCTTGTACACATTGAAAAAACTTTCTGAACAAAATTTCATCTTGTCTGTTTGAAAAACAAAATGCAACAGGGACTCCAGATCCAAATTCATCTACCACAACTATAGTATACAGCTGAAAACCGTATTGATTTAAACCATATGTTCCATCAATGCAAACCTTACTATTGCCAAACTGAATAAATGAGTTAGCTTGAAACTCAGTCATTATTATTAATATAAAATCATCATCTTCAAAGATAGTATCCTTTGTGCCCTGTTCTTTATAGTATAAAACAGGATTATTTTCCAAGCTTCTCATGCTTGTTACCCACAGCTTCACACTCATGGCATCATTCTGGTGTCTCTTTGTTGAATATCCAATAGAGTAATCGCGTATAATATTACTGATATCCTTTTTTCAATCAAGTGAATTCTTTCAAGAGAACTAGTGGAAACATTCTCTCTAACGTCACTAAGTACTCTATCAACTGTCACACCCTGTGCTAATTTACCTAAAAAAAAAATATTATACTGATAACAATATATATATATATATTTTTATATATATATATATATATATATATATATATATATATATATATATATCATATTAATATACACCTACTACCTATATAATAATATTTATTACATACAATAACTATATATACATTACTATATTATCATATATATATATAATATATACATATATATATATATACTATAATACATATATATATCTATATATATATATATATATATAAATATATATATTGATATTTATATATATATATATATATATATATATATATATATTATAAATATATATATATATATATATATATATATATATATATATATATATATATATATATATATATATATATATATATAGATATATATATATATATATATATAGTCATTTTGTCCTCCCTGATTTGGAGCTAAACCCCCCCCTAGCTTTTTCATGTGAATACCTGCTATTTTATGCCTTTCGGACTCATTAATTCTTAACCGACCAAGTTCTTGGGAATGACCCACATGTACTGGATAAAGGACAGCATATATCATATTATTTTTCTTTATAACATTAAGTCTGGATGGACAAGCTTCTCCTATTTTATTTGTACCCATAGATTTTCTATTTCTTTTGGAATTATCCACTAATCTTGGTGCTAGTGAACGATGACATTCATAGTACTCCATAAAACCCCCGTCTTTGAAATATTTCTTTGATGTATTTCTCACATAATTTGCTTTTAACCTTTGCTCTGTTTCTGCTTTCCATTTTCCAAAATCTAACAAAAAGAAAAAGTAAAGTAAATGTTAAAAATATCAGTCCAATAACTTACCAGCATCAGAAATAAATTCATATTCTTCAGATGGCAATGAAATATTATGGGAATGTAAATGTTCTGATAATTGTTTATATCTGTTAAAAACTTCTTCACATCCAGGTTGTGGGCACATAAGTCTTTTATGACTTTTATTGTGACATTTTATGTGCTGCATAATTCCTGTTTTAGTATGAAAGACTTTATCACATTCGTA
>JARQZK010001935.1:0-12839 GCA_030704885.1 Cynegetis impunctata | reverse complement strand
CCCAAACTATAGGACCGAAATATAGATTGCTTTAATGACCAATGGTTGTTTGATTTAAATCTAGCCTCCTTTTTGCCGAGTGCCCAATATAGACCTTGTTTAAGATCATATATATATATAGTATACTATATATATATGATATATATATTATATATTATAGTATACTAAACTTGACCATGTTCAATTTTCAATATACTCCACAAAAGTAAACAACGCTCAAATCTGAGGTCGGGCCTCTATCAGTTCATGTCATGGCAAAGTAGAGGTATTCTCGGGCACGGGAATCTGCAATCATTTTCGATCTAAGCGGTGAAATTGTTGGTTTCCAATATATTTGGTTGTGATCCTAATCCAGATAATAGTTGCCGAGCCAGAGATTTGTATTGGAGAACAACTTAGAAATTTCTAAGTTCACCTCCGAGTCAGAAATAAGTTGTGGCACTGATAAGATCGAGACATCTGCATGGCAGATTTTGAGTCGGGGTGACTGAACGTTTGTTTTGAAATTCACCATTGGATTGTGAAATGTAGATCCGCGTTCTCGGAATACAATATAACGCGACTCCCATGGGAAAGCTGTTTGATAATTTTTTTGGAATACGGGAGAATTTCCCTTGTTTCACTTTATGTAGTAGGTATAGTATATATACATATATATATATATATATATATATATATAAATATATATATATATATATATAATAGATATATATACATATATATATACCATATATATACGTATACACTGCGCCGCAAACATTTAACGCATAGCTTTAAATATTCCCTAGAGTTTTGAACTGTGAGTATTTTCTCAGGCGAGAATCCGATTTGAATAAATTTTTTCAGCCAAAATTGTAGCTTCCGTTCTTGAGAAAATTCACTAGTTATAAGATGATTCAAAAGAAAGTGAAATAAGACTTATTTGTACATAGGGTGGTTGTGAAATAGCGACATGGTTGCATTCGGTGCCACAGTTTAACATCCTTCTGCGGGCAATATCGGGTAGCTCAGGCAGAAAAAAAAATAGACGGGTTGATAAGTGCAGTGTCTTCCTAGTAATTCGTTTTTCTCAATCGTCTGGGTTTATCTTGAGCCGCTCGAAAGATAGTTATAGTTTTTATAACCGTTCACGACTTTTCAAGACGAAATTTTTAAACACTTTTTTGGTTAAACTGTGAAGGAGACTGGTGCAAACGAAATTTCAATAAATAGTTAGCACCTCGTTTAGCTTCATTTATTTTTGAATCGATTGGGCCGATACATGATGTAATACTTAATAAAGATAATCAGAACAATGGTTTATAAAAACTTAGTACATATTTATTTATATACACAAAGTATAATACACGCATGAACCCTCCTTTCCGTGAAACTAATCTTCTTCAGATGCTGGATGCTAACTAATAAATAAGTTTCTCCGTCACTTCGGAGACAAGCAATAAAATAACATGACAAATTGTGTAGAAAAGGCTAAATAGAAGGATGGTTACAAATTTAGTAAAAGTAGGAAAAACCCATTCTAAATTGGTAATCTTGCGGCTAATTTTGAAAAGATTCTGAAGGGGCCTTTAGTAATGGAGAGACATACAAAATCAAAAATAAACACAGTTTTCTACTTGTAAAAGGAAAATTTGTATACATCAGCCTTCCTTCGCAAATTAAACGAAAAAAGTTTTAAAGAATTTCGTTTAAAAAGTATGTGAGCCGTTATGAAAATATAAATATCTGGCTCAAGATAAACAGACGATTGAAAAAACAAATTACTCAGAAGACATGCGATTATAACACCGTCTATTTTTTCTTGCCTGAGCTATTCGATATAGCCGCGGCAAGAGGATGTATAAACTTGGACGAAGAAAGACATGCTCGGCTATTCCAATCACTGCTGTAGACTAGTATAGTTTATTCATTTTTTTTGATCAATCGCTAATAACTATTTCATTTTTCTCAAAGAACGACTAGCTACAATATATATATAGATATATATATATTTATATATATATATATATATATATAAATATATATATATACTATATATATATATATATATATATGTATATATATATAAACATTTTATCAAGAAATTTTAGTATCAGTGTCTGAGAAAAACCTGGTTGAGGCGAAACTTGCACCACCATATAATTAAATTTAGTATTATCCTTGGAAACAATTGTTTTATTTTCTATTCATAACATTAAAGTAATGGTTTATTCTTCAGATGCTAGACAATATGGAATTCCAGTAGTTGCTAGTTTTTGTGATTAGTTTAATGTCGAGAATAAACATAAGATTAATACAATGAGAATTTTGTTTCACATTACCTCTTTTCTTTTTACAGTAATATCACTTTGACCCGTTTATGATTTCAGTTTGCTCTATCTGCTGGGGTAAACGGACAATCGATCGCACATCTTCTCCAAATAAGCTGAATAGTTCCTGATGAGCCAATGGTTTAATTGTTTTAGGATTCATTCAGTGGTCCACAGGCACTAGTAATACTAGACTATGACATCCTTAACTAAAACTCAAATATATCTGGGGAGATAACGAAATTTTGTTAACTAAAAAATATTGTAACCATCCTTCTATTTACCCTTTCTACACAATTTGTCATTTCTTGTAGTCGACATAACGGAGAAATACATATTTTTAGTTTGGATTTAGCATCTGAAGAAACAGAAGTTTCACCGAAACGTGCTTCATACGTATTTGATTTAAAAATGTGTAAATTGTTTTTGTAAACCATTGTTTAAATATATTTTATATTTAACTAGATTATATACATTTCTGCATTGAATTGCATATCCGATGAGGAGTCGATTTGGCCTACGACCTGTGTTCAGCCAACAACGTCTTGAGATAAGGACTCAGCTCTCCCTTCAGATTTCATCGTGACGTAGTTGCCTGTAGGCCTAAACATTTTACGGTGCAGTTGCATGGCACATGGCCTACGTAGCGGTGTTGCCAGTATAGCCAAATTATACGTTGAGTAGATATAAGATATAATGAAATATTGTTTTAATATTATAATCCTAAGTGTTACACTTTATGTTTTAAATGTTATTGTCCAAATTTTCTACCAAGAAGCATACTTAAAATTTGAGAAAAAATATAATTCCATTAACTCAACACAAATTTGAAGTAATATTTAATATTCCCCAGTATTGTTTGGTGTGGCAACGCTGTTGAAATCTACCCCGCACGTGTTGACGTTCGCTTCGCACACTTGTTCTATCGGAAACTAGATCATTGATTTAAGACGCTCTTCAAAAAATTGCTCGTTTGTATTGATTTCCACAAATAATTCTTTTAGTTAGCTTATGCATTTGAATTAATTACTATAAGTCAAGTGTTTCAAAAATACCATATAAGTGTTGTGTGCCTGGATGCAGGGGAAATTACACAAACGCTACAAAAGTGCGAGTATTTCGTTTTCCTAAAAATGCCGAGATTCGCCGTAAATGGATATGTGCAATACCTCGTGATGATTTCGAGCCGAACAATAACAGTCGGGTTTGTGAAAATCATTTTGGAAGTCAGGATTTTATAAGGGACATATCACAACAGGATTCGAAAACCGGTGAGATCTTTTCAATTAGTTTAGCTTTGCCACGACTCAAAGATAGTAGCATTCCAACTAAATTTCCTAAATGTCCAAAGTACTTATCAAAAGACGTGAAGTATCGTCAGAGTAAAGACGAAAAACTAAAGGTATTGGACGAAGTCCGTTTCAAAAAAGCTATTGAGGACAGCAAAAATGAATATTTAGAACATATGAAGCGTACTGTTTACAAAACTTTCGAGGAATTCAATTTATTAGTTCAATCTTTTAATTTAGAAAAACGAATCAGAAAAGAGACTTAGAATTCAATCCATACTCACGTTGAAATCTCGTAATTTTGGAAATTTTGAAATTGAAAAGTTCTATGAGTCACTGTCTGTACTTGATAACAATGAACTGATTATTGATGAGGACAGTAGCAAATTTCATTTAAATGAAATTGATGCGATATTAAGTATTTTGTCAATTGAAGATCCTGACATCGAAAATATAGCAAAAGAAATGCCTGTGGTTACTTATTTAGGAGGATATTGCAGTCACATCGCTATGAAAAAATTAAAATATCACTCGTGTCATAATTTGTTGATCTATAATAATGAAGAACTCATTGTAGAAGATAACTTCAATCTTATAAATAATTTGAATCGAGGTGGTCTTCATTATCCCCAAGATTCAGTAGTTCAAATTGTCGTAAATTCATATATAATATTTCAAGAAATAATCAATAGCCATGAAGATAAATTCTTGAACGTATTTTGCCAAAGAACTTTTCTATCTAAATTAATTTTTGAATATATTCGTAAAGAAAATCACCTACTTCATTTCGAAGCATGCGACATTCATTCTTCTAAAACCATTGTTGGTATATTATTGGATTGTATCTCAAATACATTGATTAAAAACTACTGCTGCAAGAAAAATGATCGCTTAGGTAAAGGTAAGAAACGGAAAATAACAATTTATCAAAAGTAGAAAACTATTTCAGCGAACATTACCTCAAGCGAGACCTCAAGATATTGATTATATTGAGCTAAAAACATTGGTTTTATATACTATATGGCAAATATCGATAGAAAAACTTAATTCACTTTGTTGGCTACAATACTAAATGATTCACAAATTTTTTTACTACTTGAAACTAGTCGGAAAATTAATTTGAAACATTGATAAATACATAGAACCGCCAGGCGATGACGTCACAAATCAGTCCTGAGTCTTTATACTCAAGACGTTGTTGGTTCAGCGCGACCTCTACCGCCGCCACTGCAATTCCGTTACGATGTAATCCACAGAAAATACAAATAAGCCAATTCATTCAATGTATAACCCACCGCCACTCGACGATTCTATCTATCGTGTCTTCTAGGGACGATAATCCGCTAGTTCTGCGTACCGATTCATAATCGACGACTCTCACCCACAAATACCGAAGTTTTATCCAAAAAAAATTCGCGTCCGAAAAAGGTGTTTAAGACAAACAATTGCCGACGGTAACTCTACCCCCGCACGTCAAAATCTTGGAGTCCTTTAAGACACGTCCGCGGTTGCGCAATTCTCCCTATATAATACTACGTCTGACATTCGACAAACCGCGGGGCTGAATCCTAAAACAGCACATTGGAATGTTCATCTGCATAATCGAAGACTAATGTGTCTTGTGTTTCGTGTGTACATTTCGTATATTGGATTACATTGGAGGAAAAGGCAAGTTTATTGATAATTTATAGTGGAAACTAAAACTAACATAATTGCTTGTCCGGGGACATTATATCCGGTCTGAACAGTCGCAAGTTATTAATGTGACAGCTATATTTATGACTTTCGATTTTAATGATAAAACTGACGCTGGGATTTCTGAGTAAAGGGTGTATTACATTACGTAAACACGGTGAAAATTAGAATTGGCAAATGTTTACAATGAAATAGTAAGTCTTAACAAAATAATGGAATATATTTAATTATTAACAGCTCACCGTTATCTCAACTATATTCACCCACCCTGAATTAATAATCTTAATAATTGGTGGAAAAGTATCTATTATGATATTATTTTCGCACATTGAGAATTTATTGCACTATTTAACTTCGAAATGGATTCGAATGTTCCAGCAACTCCTCTTATATAGATAATAATTATTTGTTCATTCATAAAGAATATTAAATAACCATTCAAATAAATTGAATTGGTCATTCAAAATAAAGTATTTCCTTCAATAAGGATTAATGATTCTGTTCGTTTATCCTTCTATTCATTCATTTGTAAACAGTTGCTCTGTAAAAAAACAACTATGGCCTAATGGTCAATTATTGTATATACTTTTTAATAACAAACGAGAATATTTTAAAAAAATTATTTGTTGTTGGTTTCTTGAATCATGTCATATACCAAGATATAGGTACTTAAATATCATATTCATTCAATGAATGAATATAGATTTTCAAACATTTGAATGCAATACCTGACTTGAATCAGTAGTACCTACATCAAATAATGAAGATTACAGAAGGATTGATCAAAATAAGCAAAAAAAAACTCTAAAATGCAGCGAGCTGCATTAGAAGAGCAGGTTTTCATAACATATCCAGTTTAAAAAATATAAAATATTCAGAAATTAAGATTTTTTTTTCCAAATTAAAAAAAACCAATTCGTACCAAAACCAATCACATCGAAGGTATCATACGAAACTACGTACTTACAAACTTTCAACCCTATTTCTATAAAATTGCGCCCTTTGTCGTGTAAACAAGATTTATTTCCTCCTCCGGGGTGTCAACCCTCCAACCAATTCATATAGAAATAAATACCATTCAAGATATCGTACGAAACTACTTACCTACAAAGTTTCAACCCTAATCTACCAAAATTGCCCTTCTATCGTGTAAACAAGACCTACTTCCCTGGGGGGTCAACATCCCAACCAATTCGCATTAAAACCTATCCCATTTAATATATCATACGAAACTACCTACTCACAAACTTTCAATCCTATTGCTCCAAAATTACGCCCTTTCTCATGTAAACAAGATTTATTTCCTCCTCCGTGGGGTCAACCCTCCAACCAGTTCATATAGTAATAAATACCGTCCAAGATATCGTACGAAACTACTTAGGTACCTATAAAGTTTCAACCCTATGGTACCAAAATTGCGCCTTATATCGTGTAAACAAGACTTATTTCCATGGGGGGTCAACCCCCCAACCAATTCGCATTAAAACCTATCCCATTCAATATATCATACGAAACTACCTACTCACAAACTTTCAATCCTATTGCTCCAAAATTACGCCCTTTCTTATGTAAACAAAATTTATTTCTTCTCTCAGAGGGTCAACCCCCCAAGCAATTCGAACCAAAACTAATCCCATTCAAGATATCATACAAAACTACCTAGATACAAACTTTCAAACCTATTGCTACAAACATTCTGTCGTGTAAACAACAATTATTTCCTCCCCAGGGGGGTCAACCTCTCAACCAATTCGAACCAAAAACAATCCCATCCAAGATGTCATGCGAAACTACCTATTTACAAACTTTCAACCCTATTGCTTCAAAATTGCGATCGTGTAAACAAGATTTATTTTCCCCCAGGGGGGTCAACCCCCAACCAATTCAAACCAAAAAAAATCCCATCCAAGATATCATACGAAACTACCTATTTACAAACTTTCAACCCTATTGCTTCAAAATTGCGCCCGTTATCGTGTAAACAACGCTAAAATACATAAGCACATACCTCGGTACATACATATATATATATATATATATATATATATATACATATATATATATATATTTATATATATATATATATATATATATATATATATATATATATATATATATATATATATATATATATATATATATATATATATATATATATATATATATATATATATATATATATATAAATATATATATATATATATTATATATATTATATATATAGTACATATATATATATATTACATATATATATATATATATATATATATATATATATATATATATATATATATATATATATATATATATATATATATATATATATATATATATATATATATATAGATATATGAAATTGAGTTTTTGATGCCAAGCATCATTAAAAGTCATGAAACGAAAAACTATCTTGGTCCTAGGTCCAACTTTGCTAATCGCACCCATTTTAATAAGCAGGTTTTCAAAGTGAAAACCTGCTAAAAATTGAAAACCTCATGAAAATAATAAAACTCTTCATTATAATAATCATAAAACATTATATACACATAGAGCACAGAAGGTCATTATTTTTGTTCAATGGAACAGGAGTTTTATTGACGAAATATTTATTTAGAAACATTTTTATCCTACAAATTGACTCGAAACAGTACTACGTCGGAATAATAAGTATTACAGAAGAATTTATCAAAATAACCAAAAATTGACAATTTCATAAAAATAATGAAACTCTTCATCATATAAAACATCAAAATATTTTATATACACCGTGGACATAAACATACACATGGAGCACATTATATCATTATTTTTTCGAAGGGGTGAGCAGTTTTATAGGTATATATAAATAAAGATTACATAACTTTTAATCAAAATAAATAAATATTAATAACCTCATAAAAATAATGAAACTTCATTATATAAAACATCAACATATTTTATAAACCATAGAAATGAACATAAAATATTATATACACATAGACCACAAAATGTCATATTTTTTTAATGAGTGAGCAGTTTTAACATATTTATGGAGTTTTCATTTGGACGAATCACCATTTCGTATATTTTTGAGTGGTATCATTATTTCTATTGAAAATAGAATGTAGAAATTCAATATAGCTTCCATATTAGTTGCAATTAATGGTTGATATATGTTTTATATCTTGTATCATGAACCGAAAAGGCAAATTTCGAAAATTTCATTTCTCTTGATACAGCATTATTTATTCATATATTAAAATACATCTTTAAGTTATACATTAGAATTAGTAATACAAAAAAGAAGTACCTTCAAAAAAAATTCATCATCAGTTAAGTCGTGAAATAAACCATCTCCGGCAGCTACTTCCTTTCACAACTCATCTATATTGGTACTGAGTAATTGTAAAAACATATTTAATAGGAGTTACTTCCTTTCCTTACTAATCGTTGGCAACAGCTGAAAGATACCGCTTCCCTTTAAAAGTCAATATGTCCCATATTTGTGTAATTTAAGTCGACAATTTAATCGTACTTTTACTATTATTCTCTGAAAGGATATTAATTTAATTTTTTTTTATATCAATTGCGTCAATGCTTTATGGCTAAAATAGTGTACTCGTATTCAATTTAACTGTGCAGTAATCTGAGATTCTTAAGAATAATAAACTGCAGCAGCAAGTTTATTGTGTGGTGTCATATTTCGATTTTATATTTGATGATGGTAATGCTTTTCTCTATGCATGCAGTAAATTACTTTCCAATATGGGAAGTAACTAATATTTGATAAAACGCGCAGATAACAAACTTATCCCATTTGAATATTTCTAGCCGTAGATAATAGACTATTGCACAAAATCGAAAGTTAAGAGTGGGTTTTAAATCCGTATAAATAATATAAAATTTTTTTCTTGGTACTTTTTGGTATCTCCAGTGGCTCTCATCAAACTTGATAAATATATTGAGTTGATGTTAGGGAAGTTTTATTTGTGGGTTTCAATTATTTTCGCCAACCATTTTGATGTTGTGATTTCATGTTTTTTCGTGAAATTTTTTGCTCACCACCACAGTTCCTCCAGGAATTTTTATTAAAAAACGAACAAAAATGAGGGGTAAATATGACCAGAATCATGTGTATCGCCAAGAGGGGTTAGAGGGATGATTGCCGCCTTGCTGGCCCATTGTGCTGGCTTGGCGCCGCTTGGACCTAAAGCGGGAGCTTTGCTTCTCACGCGTTTATGTCGTATGTATTTGGCTATTGCATATGGTATACATAGAAAGCAAAGCTGTATGGTTTAATCTTCCTGAGAGTTAATTTCTGGCAGAATATCGTCGAGTAAAAATGAACCATAATAGTTCTTATATCAGGGAAGCAGAGAACTTTGGGTAATTGGCTTCCAAAAATTTCACCTGGTTGTATTTGTAGATATGGCAGCAGAATTTTTTTCTTCTATACAACCAGATTTTCGCGACAGAAATGTTCTTCTCCTCCGGTAATTAAAGTTTACTTTGAAGGGCTTAATTTCTTATAGACCGAATATCAGCATAAGAGTTGTAAATAAATTTTTCTGGCCCACGAGGAATGAAAACAGTTTCCAAAGAAACTAAGTAATGTTTTCAAACAATGAGATTATTCAATTTACAATTTTTATGTCAATGTTTTTCATTGGTATGTGAGTGTATTGCATTGTGTCAGGGAACCATACTCCCCAGGTACGATCTTCATGTTGTGGCAACATGAGATTAATCGGCCCAAGCGCAACCGCCTAGAAAAACATTGTTTGAAGCCTGGGTTTTTGATTTATAAAAAACATTTGTGATCGCACCGGCCGGCTTTTTATGTTTTTATAAATGTTTTCATTTATTTGATCAGATGGCTTATAATATGGCTACCATTTTTTCCCGTGAACATATTATATTAAAAATTGAAAACAATACGTATTAGGTAGGCAGGTTTTTTTATTATACTTACTATCCAGCACACAACAAAAGAGGAAATGGGGCATTTGTTATTGAAGGAGAATGTAATGATCTTTTAAATTGCTATTGAAAGATATTGAACCGTTCCTTCAAAAAAAGATGTTTATAACCGACTCAGTTACCCTAACATTTTACCGTTTTTGGGTTTAATCTTGTTTTATCGTTAAAGTTTGATAACAATCCAAAAGAAAGGATGTAGAAACAATGATGTGGGTCAATGTGTCCATCACATGACGCAATGATGTAAAAACTGAGTTTAACAGAATAAAGAAATAGCAATTTTTAATACGTGACGCAAATAAATTAATTTAGTTTTCAACTTCAACTGATTTCGCAAGCTAAATACTGTTATCAAAACTGATGATGAAGGAGTCATTGTACGTCATTTTATTACGCTTCATTTTAACAACTATCATGTGTATCTCTAATTCAATCCTCTAACACGGGAATTTTTGTACTATTTCAGGCGCGCACTGGCCATTGACAGTTTTTCATCCAACAAGTGTCAACTGGCATCGCACGGTGTTATCCTTTTTCAGATATTTTCCTTGTTTGATTAGGCGGGTTTACCGCTTTTAATTTCTTGAATTTTTTTATCTCCAACGGGATAATGCTTCCGTTTTAAACGGCCGGTTCCTAACTGGGCAATCCCTTATATCATTCACCTAACATATATATACAAATTTTTGAACGCACAAAACCTTCATGGGACATGAACAACACACACGGAGCTTCTTGCTCGAAACGGCCACAATCCTCGCTATACCAAATGGGGGAGGGGAGGGACGATAAACTTAACCGCGGCTGGGCTACTGAAGACCCTACTTACTAGGAGATATTTGAAAAAAAAGTATAGTAGGTACCCTACATTGAGTTAGGTACTGATCTTACTTCAGTGTTATCATCCAAATTGTTTTGAATGTTCAGATTAATAAAACTTCAAAGCAAAACATGATGTTTTTAATTTCAATAGCATGGTGAAGTAACCTGTGATAAATTTCATCCTCGATTATACGTCAATAACTTCTTTAGGTTACATCTGTCATGTCCATATTGTCTTGTTGATTAAGTATTCGTTCCTTGAAACTGGGTACTTGTCAACTGAAATCAATAAAAATTACGTAATATGAAGAAAAATATTATTTGTTAATTGAAAATCATCACATAGCCTTGCAGAATAGCTGAATATTGTATGAGCTGATTGTCTCCTTCTATTGATTGTTGATAGGTCTGTGATTTTTTGGAGGCCCCAGTATTTCCTAATTATATATGAGGAATCACTCCACCTTCAGTAAACAACGATGAGATAAAATAAACATATTCCCATTATAAAGTAATATTCCTGGTTAATATTTTTTATATGAAGTATATGTTTAGTCAAAGAGTAGTAGATGGGTTGACAAAGTGATAGACATATTTTATGAAGGAAATATTTACAAAGTGATAGATATAACAGTACATTTATAAAACTAAGCGACAACGCTCAAAAACATCGTTTCTATTTTTTATTGTATCATTGAAGATGAAGATATTTTTATACTGAATCTTTATTAATAATTATTAACATCATAAACGCATTAAAACCTACATAAAACCTTAGTTACTCATAATAGATTAGTTACCATAATATAATACGTTAGTTACGAAAGCATAATACGTTAGATACCAAATAATATTAGAAGTAGTTTTGATGAACATATAAAACAATATTTTGACAGTTTTCAATCTTGATGGATACACCTTTGCCGTTAGCGTCTGCTTGTCCTCTAAAACGTCATCTTCCGTGTAGTGGTCACTTGCTAATTATTGGGGTTGTTGGCTCCCCAATTCCAATTAAAAAAGCAACTTTCATCATTAAAAACTCCTCATCTGGGACAAAAAACAAAAATTCGTTGACTTGTTCTCTTGTAAATACTTTTGACTTTTTTGCTGTATATCCAACATTTTTCTTCTTGATGAAACGTATTAAAGCGCCGTATTTATCGATTTCCACACAATCCTTAAGTTCTAACATGGAATATTTCGGCCATAAGGATGAAGCAGAATATTTCTCAGAGAGTTTTGCGAAATACACCAGCAACACCGTTTCTTCTGCAGCTTGAATATGTTCTTTGTTTCGCCACTCACTAAACTGCCGATATTATTTTTTATAATGGATTTTAGAATTATCCGGAAGCAAGTCCAACCTTATAGTGTTGGACATTCTAGGACATTCTCGGACATTGCTAGGTGACGAGGCGACAGCCGAGACTATTATAAATCGCATAATAATCTCGTTATATTAATAGCTATTATTTATCACTCTAGAATCATAGAGTATAGTAAATTAATACTGCTCCGAAAATTCCATATTTGATTTCAACTGTTCGAAAATGCATATAAAACTAAAATGGCATATCGGATTCTATGATCTGCCATCTGTCAATCTGTCAAGGCGTATATCATCACATCGGAAACTGAGCGCTCGCAGGTTTCGGAACAACGTGACGAAACAACCGCTCCACCTACACCTCATCGCCACTGACCCAGTGTAGGACGTTAAAAATAACATTGTACTAATTGAGAACGCGATTCATTTTGTATGATCGTG
>JARQZK010001934.1:0-12879 GCA_030704885.1 Cynegetis impunctata | reverse complement strand
TCACGCTATATATTTCGTTTGGTTCAAAAATGTAGATGATATTTTAGTCTGTTTTAAGGGCTTGAATAGACAATTAAAAATAATAGAAAATTTCATCAATTCACTACACCCAAATATTCAATTTACAACCAAAATAAAGGACAGTTCGCTCAATTTCTTAGATTTAACAATTCGTAATCATAACAGCAAACATGATTTTTCAATATATCATAAACCGTCATATACCGATATCACAATACACAATACGTCTAAACATCCATTTCAACACAAATTAGCAGCTTATTATAGTATGATACATCGCCTTTTCGATATACCACTTTCTCTACGTAAGGCCCTTGATATTTGTCCCTTAATTTCCCTCCGCCGGCAAACAGAATCTTCTATTTTGTGCTTATAGATGGACAGTGCGAGAACGCACTTACCACAGGATGGCCGTGTTAACGGTATCCCTATACACCCCCTTTACGCACCCCATCATTTGTTACGTCAGGAACGGACGAGTGGTAGGAAGCCGACATGCGCCTTGCCAATGCAGCAGTAGGGAACTACTGCGCACGAGAGAACTGTCAAGAGGCAGTCATCGTGTATGCTTTACCGTATGAACAAGTTGTCAAGTCAACGTAGGAAGCAATAAACGGAATTGGTCTAAATAGTTATTGTTATTTGTGTTAATCAACCCCAGTATTTAACATATATATATATATATATATATATTTTCTTTTTCTTTTCTTCTTGATTTGTTGTCCTGGGTAATTAAGTCTATTTACAACTGATGCTATGTCTATATTTACATACACATTGAGAAATGTTTTAACGTTTCAGCAATCGCTTTTGCCTTCATCAGAAAAATTTTTTCTTCTCATCCATAGCTTTCTTCCGTACACAAGAGTGGAATATTTCATAAAAACGTATACTGTTCCACTTTCTTTCAACAGTGTTTTCGTTTTATATTTAATACATGTAATTTTAAATGAATTTGCCACTCTTGTGTACGGAAGAAATCTATGGATGAGAAGAAAACATTTTTCTGATGAAGACAACAGTGATTTCTGAAACGTTAAAACCAAGGTCCGTAATTTCTACTAGGTATGCACATCGTCTTCCCATCCGTTTGTTACGTCACACCCGTCAGGTGTGTCTCTTCAGCCATCTTAGCTATTTGACTTCTATAGTGCTCAAGTAAGTCATTATTTCTCTACAAATTATAATTAAATTTAAATTTTGGATTGGTTGGGCCGATACTTGGTGTAAATTAATAAACATATCAAAACAATGGTTAAAAATAACAATTTACACATTTATTATAAGAAATAATGCATGACGCACGTTTCGGTGGAACTTCACCTTCTTCAGTTTGCCATTAGCATCTGAAGAAGGTGAAGTTCCACCGAAACGTGCGTCATGCATTATTTCTTATAATAAATGTGTAAATTGTTATTTTTAACCATTGTTTTAATATAATTAAATTTAATGTCATATATAGGCCTTATTCGAGTTTTCAAAACGCAGTTTGCAAATATTCAAAAACAACTGCCCAAAACATTATCAGTATTGACAATGCAAAAACTGGCATTAGTGTTGGGTGATGGATTTTGGATGGTTTGAGAATAGTCTGAAGTAGAACCCGAATAGGACTATTGAAATATTATACATGTAATCAAGTTTATTTCTATGTTGGAATGCTAGCACAGTCCTTCATAGGTATGGGTAAAGATGGTTGTTGTGTTTCTGGCAGCAAACTGTCAGCAAACTGTCAATTATTTCCTTTTGATCATATTTCTTAAACCTCTTAGACCTACTAGTTTCGGGTGTTTCTTCGGTCGACTTTTCCTCCTACTTATTTTACTTACGCTTTCTTCAAAATGATCGGAGCATACATAACTGGTATTGGCATTGAAATTATCTTTACGAAAGCAGTTGAAAATCCATATTTTTCTAATACATAGTTCCTTCGGAAAGCTGAAAAAACCTAATCGGCGTTCATTTTCACCAAAAACAATTATACACTCACATAATACTAAAAAAAGTTCATACAGTCTCAAAAGAGAGTCACTATTTTCGAAAAACTTGAAAAAACGAGCTAAGCACACAAATTCTCTATAAGCGTCAATGCAAACAATGTGACGACCCCCCGACCTAACATCAAAATCGGCAGATTGTGCATATCTAGTAGAGTTAACGGACCTTGGTTAAAACATTTCTTAATGTGTATGTAAATATAGATATACCATCAGTTGTAAATAGACTTAATTACGTTTGAAACCAAATATATATATATATATATATATATATATATATATATATATATATATATATATTATATATATGTATATATAATAGTATATATATATATATATATATATTATATACTAGTATATTATATATATATGTATATAAATATATATATATATATATATTTATATATATATATATATATATATATATATATATATATATATATATATATTTATTATTCAGATTTAGAGGTATTCTTACGCTGTCTATAAAAATATATAGGTACATATAGTCCCACATAGACCAAGAATAATGAAAGGTTCTTCGGATCATTTAGTTAATTTCAAATTTTGCAGCACATCCAAATGTTAAAGCATTTATTGCCCACGGAGGACTTCTGGGAACAACTGAAGCAATGCATTGTGGAGTACCTATGATGATTATGCCACAATTTGGAGATCAACATACCAATGCTAGAGCTGTGGAAGCGAATGGGGGAGGTATCATATTATACCTGAGAGATGCTACCGAAGAGAAGGTATATCAAGGACTGAAAACTATTTTGGATCCTGCGTGAGTATTTTAATGATTTCACAATTTCAACTAGATTTGAGTTTATAAAACTTTAAAATCTATTGTTTCAGTTTTAAGATTAAGACTCAAGGGCTTTCGGAGAGGTTTAGAGATCGACCAATGTCTCCGATGGACACTGCTGTATACTGGGTAGAATATGTTGCTAGACATAAAGGTGCACCTCATATGAGGACAGCAGCAGTGGACATGCCAATGTATCAATATCTTTTATTGGATGTTTTTGCATTTTTAACAATAATTTTCCTTCTACTTTCGTATATCACGTATAAGTTTATAAGTCTGATATTTAGATCGATACTTTCGAAGAAGAAAATTAAGAAGAGTTAAATTTAGTGAAGATATTTACATAAGTTGAATAAATATTTTAAACAATGATGAAGCTTTTTTCATAGTATCAATGAAACTGAGCAGAACGTGCAATCGGAATTCTAGTTTTCATAAGGTTCTCAACATTTTAAATGTTAATGCGTCTAGTTTTTATGTATTATGCATGCCTCATATCCCATAATATTTTGAGATTATTATTATTCCGCTAATGACCAAAACGCAATGAAATTCCGATATTAAATGCAAGATGATTTCAAGTCATGAAGTGTATTTTTCATCGTGATATTCTCCAAATATCAACAACCAAGTCTAATTATTGAATTATCTTCAGGAAATAATGGATTGAATTATCTACTCATGAGCAGGATCATATCAATGTGTACGAGAATATCTGATTTTGATTCTCAGAATAAAATTCCGACATCTTGAACATCGGTTTGTTTTTTCTACAAGCATCAAGCTGAATCATTTTGTTCAAAAAAAATATTTTTTCCTCATACCTTTTACTTTTGTAATAGCCTGGATCTCTAATCCTTCCTCACATCATTTTGATATGAGCTGTCAGGTGAATTGAGACTTAGCCCCCATTCCCAAGTTCAATCACAAAATTATCAAGAGAACTTCAGCTATATTATTAGCTTTTACCTACTGATCCGTTAGTGATATGTAATAATATTCATTTTTCTCCAACCATCAAAAAATGTTGACATTTTTGTACTATTTTCAGGTGCAAAAGCCATCAATTTCCTTACCGTACAAAAATTTGCTCGTTGCTTAGGAACACTTTTAATCCTAGGATTGAAAACGCTACTTTTAATCCTAGGACTGAAAGTAATTGCATTTGAGCTCTCTAATTGAAATTTGAAGAAAAAAACATTGTCTCTTACAAACTTAGTAAAAAAAACTAATTGTGCAACTATATATGGGTATTTATTTGTTATTTATATTGATATTGAATGTACAATTGGAACAATTATTGCCAAAATTCAAAGCACCACTGAGACTAACAATTTTCGAACAATTCAAAAGAATTTCATTAATGTTAGAACAACTCAAAATATTCTCAGTAACTGTTGATGAAACATTCGAGGAAATATCTGAACAGGTACTTGTACCTTCTTTGTCAGGTTGCAATATTTTTCTGGCAGTATTCTCTTTGTTGATACGTGATTTTTCAATATATCCTTCTGCTACCGTACTCGATTTCCAACCTCCATGTCTTTTAAGACAAGTGAGGTCACCGCCACCATCAATAAGAAGTGTAGCAGAGTTCTTCTTAGCGAATATCCAGTATACTCCTTCCAATTTTCTAACTTCAAAAATTTTCAATTTCTTGCGGCACGGCACTTATTTTGTGAATACCAACAACCATTCTTTGACACTTCCTATTAACATACTTCAAAAATAAACGACGTTCCTGTATATTTGATGGCCGTAGTGCAACATATTTTCGAAATAAACGCAAATAGTTATCGCCTATATATATATATATATATATATATATATATATATATATATTTATATATATATATATATATATATATATATATCAACTTAACTTTTACGGATAACATACAATTTTTGGGAATGATATTTGACCAACAGCTAAATTGGAAATTACACATCAAACATCTCATTCTCTCGTGTCAAAAAATGCTTAACCTATTGAAACATTTAGCACATAAGCAATGGGGTGCAGATGGATCGACCCTTCTCACTCTATATAGAGCTCTCATTCGCTCCAAGATTGATTATGGCTGCATTGCTTATGCTTCCGCAAAACCACCAGTCTTGAAGTCCTTGGATAGCCTTCAGAATTCTGCCTTGCGCACTATCCTGGGAGCTTACCGAACTACTCCTATTAAAAGCCTGGAATGTGAAATTGGCGAATTATCCCAACAACAATTAAGCATATCCTACGCGGCTCGAATAGCCTCACTCGAAAATGTGCCAACATATAGAAATACAATAACCACATGCTTCCTAGCAGCTTACGACAAACCTAGGACCGACCCACCTTTCTATGAAAGGATTCGCAGGTACATGAGGCCACTTCAAATACAGAAATTTCCACCTCTCTACCCCATGAACCTAAACACCCCTCCCCCTTGGCAGATACACCAACCAATAATTAACACTCAACTAACCCGATTTAATAAAATTTATACAAACACACAAATTATAATCCAAAACTTTCGTGAAATCCTACATCATCAAGGATTCATTGAAATATACACAGATGCATCCAAAACAGAGTCTGGAGTAGGAGCTGCAGTTGTTACACCCTAACCTATAAGCTACCGGAGACCAATTCAATTCTCACAGGAGAACTGTTCGCAATTCTCCAAGCTCTAAGGCACTCGAAATCGAGCATATCTGAAAAATTCATAATTATATCAGATTCATTAAGCTCTCTACAAATACTTCGCTGAATATATGTAAACCACCCGATAGCAAGACTGATCAAAAGAGAACTTCTCACTATCCAAACATTGAACAAAGAAGTAATACGGCTTTGGGTACCTTCGCATATAGGAATAAGTGGAAATAAATCGGCTGATAAAAATTCTCGAGAATCAATCAATAACCCGAACCAGGCAGCGCTGCAATACACTCCTTCATTTGATATGAAATCCTTCATCAAAAATAAGATTAAGAACGCTTGGAACACTGAATGGCAGGCCTCACAATCGAAACTACAAGAAATCAAACCGAACGTGGGACCTTGGCAAAATCAATTAACGAAAAGAAGAGAACAAGTGATAATGACTCGACTACGCCTAGGACACACTAAGCTCACACATGAATACTTGCTGTCTAGACAAAATGAACCAACTTGTGATATGTGCGGAGCTCAACTAACAGTGAAACATATTATAGTGCAGTGCCCTTTACTCCAAATTCAAAGAGACACATATAACATGTCCTCTAACTTAAAAGAAATGTTACTTTATAGTAACAGTAACAAAATCATTGTATTTTTGCAAAACTTAGATTTAATTAGGAAATTATAAATATTATGTATCAACTCCACCGCCTATAATCCAAAGGGTTAAAAAAAAATTATCGCCTATAATGGTAAACAAACGAGGTTTCTTGTTTTTTGTCTGCAAAATTTTTACTACCAGGACCGAGTTCATATCTTCAATGTCATCAATTTTCAAATAAACTAGTTCGTCACAACGCATAGCACCTCCAATTCCTAATACTAGAACAACCTTTATCATCAAATATACATTATCAGGTGCCATATCCAGGAACCGATCCACTTCCTCCTTTGTAAAAACCCTAGACTTTTTAGAGGTATATATCCATCACTTTGCCTTTTTAACAATGCTCGTAATTTTGAATATTTACTAATATCCACACCATTTTTGATATCCAGTGTGGATCGCAACATTAAATACTGTGACCAAAGAGTGGATGGCTTGACGGTCTTCGTTAAATTTGAGAAATACACCATAAGAACACTCTCGCATAGTTTTGCACATTTTTTTCTTTACACCAATCCATGAATCGCTGATATGCAAGTTCATAAACTTGGCGAGATTTGGGTGGCAAAAGATTTATATATACTGCTTTGGCACACGATTTTCATCGTGTTCGGGATTCATTTTGAAAGCAGCGTAAAAATTACTACAAAAATTATATGATTAGTACGACTACTGACGTCTACTTGACAATCAATATTTACCAACAATACCAGATATCCATGACTACCGACCTGCTATCGCTGTTATAATTAATAGGTGTTCTAATTTATTACCAAATTATTAACGATTTTTGAATAAAACTAAATTTATTTTAATTTTGACTTGGTTGGAGAAAAAATAGTATATATCATACGGACTAAAAGTACCTATTTTTACTAGCAATTTTGCATTCGCTCGGCTGCGCTGCGCTCCGCCTCGCAACTGCAAATATTGCTCGTAAAAATAATATGCACTTTTAATCCTGATAATATAATATACTATTATATATATATATATATATATATATATAAATATATATTTATATATTTATATATATATATATATATATATATATATATATATATATATATATATTATATATATTATATATATAAAAATATATATATATAAAAATATAAATAAATATAAATATATATATATATATATATATATATTATATATATATATACATATATATATATATATATATATATATATATATATATATATATATATATATATTATATATATTAGGGTAAGTCTGGGAGAGATGGCCCCCTGTTTTTGAAACAGCTCTTAAATTAAAACTACGTGAGATTCTGAAACGAATTTTTTTGTGTACAAGCTACATACATATATGAATAGAATAAATGTAAAAATTCATCAAAATAGAGAGATATTTCCAGAAAAAAATTAAAGAGAATTTTTCAAAATGGGCCATCTCACCCAAAGTATGTGGGTGAGTTGGCCCAAGAGTTATGGGTGAGTTGACCCGAGCAGATATGAATTTACTAATGTTTTTTTTTAGATAAAACTTTGCCGCAAAGATCACCTAGGTTCACATATTTCGAACAGTTTTCATGAAACCATTTCTGGCAGTGCACACAATGGATCCAGTCATCTTTTTTCGATGTATGTGCATACTGATCTCAACACCCGATGCATTCGGTATCGTTTTCAGAAACACCTCCGTCCGATTCTTGCAGTTCGAAGTCAGTTGTATCTTCATCTGTAGTAGACTCATTTGATATTTCCTTTCTTTTTGGCCTCATATTTTTAGCTGCGACTATATTCTTCACTCTTTTCTTTCCCTTCCTTATATTTTGAGTTTGTTTCTTTGCTCTCTTACATTTTTGTTTTTCGATATGCTCTCGCGATTTAAGAATGGCGGCAACTTGCTTAGCACGTTCTCTTACTTTTTCGGTGCTCGCAGCTGAGGAGCTAGGTACTTGATTCAGTCTGTCCAATATCGTACCTGGAGTAACATTGATTGTGACTTCGTTATTGCTGGAGCACTCACGGAGTACATTGTCTACAACATTTAGTTCAGAAGTTGGTGTCTCTTCTCGATGATTTGAAGCTTCAGCTCCATATACTGCTATATTGACATCATCTTCAGGAACCAGAAAAGCATAATCCGGTATGGTTTCAGGATTGTACGGACATATTCGTGTAGCTCGAAATGCCGACGTGGCACTATCAACAGTCGCCGATTTTGACCAAGAATCGGACAATAATTTTCCGAATTGTAATCTTGATATTTTTCTTGTCGGGTTTGCTCTGATATATAAATTGCAAGCGTTAGTGAAATTAAATTCAAAGCTTTCGAGAAAGGCTCTATCTAAGGGTTGTAGAAACTGGGTTGTATGGCTTGGAAAACAAAAGAGGATAACATCATGTTCATCAGCATATTCCAGCATTTCTGGGGAATTACAGTGGCTCGCATGTCCATCTAGTATTATTCGGGTTTTCTGGGTATAAAATGTTCTTTTAACCAGGTGAACATTAAATCAGTGCTGATGTACGCAGACTTCTCGTTCATATACACTGTGGAACCTGAAGGCATGCCGTCTTCGTACCCCATTTTTTTGTTTTTCCCTTTAAAAATACACATTGGTGGCAAATAAAAGCCCTCAGCATTACAACAAGAAATTACTGTAATCGTTTCTCCTTTCTCAGATGATGTGATAGCAGTGACATTTTTGGAGCCCTTTTTTGCAATTACGTATCCCGGTTTATTATTCAACTGCAGACCGGTCTCGTCCATGTTGAATATATTACTATATTTATTCATAATATTTGCTTTATTTAAAGTTGATTCCAACAGGTTAGGTTAGGTTAATTAATTAATAATGATTTACTTCTGCTCTGTTCATTCCTTGGCAACAAGATAACGAAACGCCTTCAGCTTTTCTCACACTAAGATCAGGATTCCGCTTCAGAAACATTTTCAACCAGTCGTAACCAGCTTGTCCCTTTTCCCGATTGAAGGTGTTGCTCAGCCAAATTGAAAGCCATTGATCTCACACAATCACGAGTGGGAGCGAAACCATGTTTTTGTAGTTTCTGTTTATGATCTTCCAATTTTCTCTCATTAAGTGTTGCAAGAACTGATGACGGCCCAAGATTTTACTTCGAAAAACTATTACATCTTAACCGTGGTCTCAATGTTGGAGGTGGTATTTCGAAAGTTCGAGAAGCTTCTCGAAGGCCCATTGTACCACTCTGAATTGCGGTTGCAGCCATCAGCAAATGTTCTTCAGACCATTTTGCCCTCTGAACTGTTCCTTTTCTTTTGTACTCAGTTGGCATTGCCTGAAATTCAAACACGTTTTCAGCTTTACCTTTAGTTACTTAACGCTTTCGCTAACTCACCACATCATGGGATAGATGGCCCACGAGCCATCAATCCCAATGTCCAGCTGAGCCATCTCTCCCAACCATAAGGGAGAGATGGCTCGTCTAAGTTTTTTTCAGAAACATCGCTAACATATCGACAATAACCGCCTAACCCAACATTGTATAACCAACAAATTTACTGTTACTTGGAAAATAGGCTTAAAAATGCATTGTTATTCGAAAATTTCAACACGATGTTAACGTCTCAGAATTTTTCAAGCCTTCAAAATATCATTGTTTGCAGTAACTCGCCTTAATTTCAAATTTCTTGTTCTAACCGAATTCGTTATTAATGGCTACCGGCGCGCTTACGATCATTGTTTTGTGTGCACAGATATTACGATGGGTTATCTCACCCGGTGTACCATCTCTCCCGGAATTACCCTATATATACATATATATATATATATATATATATATATATATATATATATATATATATATATATATATATATATATATATATATATATATATATATATAATGAAATTGCCGTGAGAGCAACGAAATGACGTCTGTGAAATCAAACTTCAACATTAAGAAACTGAGGTTAAAGGAGTCGTCATTTTTTGACGTTGGCGGAAAGTTTACTGTTTCTAATTTATAGCGAAATTTATAATCACATGGTACAATCTATTACTGTTCAATTTCTTCAGCGATCAGTGATAAATGCATCCAGCATTCAACAATAATTAGTAACTGCAAATTGTTGAGATTCAATACATACTTTCAAAGGTTACACATTTTCGTTTAAACTTGGCTATATAATAATATGCCTATCAATGAATACTATTGTAATCTAATTCATTGCTTTTTCCAATAGTTTCATAACGTCTTAGAACTTGGAGAACTTTTGAAAGCGATATAATATCATATATTAAGTGATTTTAATATCATGAGATCTCTAGTTATATAATCAAAAAACCCATAACTTTATATTTATGTAGAACAATTTCTTCTTGGAAAATTGATTTTCGTTAATGTAGAATCATATTCTAACAGTGCATCAAAAATGTGTGGAGAATGTTAGCCTATTTTAGTTCTCAGTTTATTCTATTGTTATAAAATGGTAGATAATGAGAACAGAATTATCTGGGTAGTAGTTTAATTACAATAATTTTATTATCTCTTTGGAAACTTAAAAAAATTTCTCATAATATATTTTGATACCTGTTGAATATTCATTAGTGCTAATACTGTCTCACCATTGAGTTCAATTTTTGAATTAACATTAAAACAACTATTCCGTAGTATATCCATTTATAAAATTGTTGCAATTTTTGTATATATGAGTTAGTGTATGGACGAATTCCACGATTACCTTCAAACATCAATGAAAATGTCGATCCTCTGTATTCATTTGATAATTATCCTTTGGAACTTAAATTCAGACTACAACAAGCGAGCGCTGATGGACGTCAAAATTTAATTCAAGCAAAATGTAGAAGAAAATTTTTTTACGATCAGCGCAGTACACCTAATATTAGTTTTAAGAAAAATGACTTGGTAATTGTAAAAAGTAGTGTAGTTAATAAACTCGACGAACTATTCAAAGGACCTTATAGTGTTGTGCGGGACGAACACCCTAATTTAGTGATAAAAGTGGACAATAAGGATGTTACAATACACAAAAATAGGGCTTAACCTTATTATCAATGATGTTAATAGAATCAATGTGATAGTAGAAAAAAATAATTAAATTTAAAAAAAAGAAAAAAAGTCATATTTAAAATTTTTTTTCTTTTTTTCTACTCTGCCAGGGGAGGTGTAGTAATGAGATACTCAGGTAATATTCATATATTAATTCACACATTTAGTCGAGGTTATTATACAGGAAGTATTGCGACAGTTATTGCCGGAATTCACAGGTCATCGCATTACTTCTAGGCCAATAATCTCGAATTGTTACTGTTTCATATATTCGTTATATATTATACATAAAAATGCTGACTCGGATGAGACGAACTTACGTTCAGCATTGTCTTGGATCATATAGGGAGTTCTACGAGAGTCTTTAAAGGGTGATGACTATGAACCTCGAAATAAAGAGATTTAAGGAGTAAAACTGTTTCATTAAGAGGACCATCCTCACAGGATCAACTTTAAAAAAGCACCAAGTTGCATGATAGTGCAAATCTTGATACAAATAATTATGGAAAAAAAAAATTATGTGGAATATTCCAAAACATGTTCGAATCGCTGGCCGTTCACTTCCAAGCATTTCAAAATGCGGGTGTTGACTGATGTCGTCGTGGAAGATCTGATTTCATTCGGATCCAAAGCTTCAAATGTTTGGAAAATTCTTTGTAACAATTCATCTCTCGGACACACGGGTGTTCTGTTTAGTTTTTTTTACAAACATTTTCCAAAAATAAAAATCTAACAGATTAAGATCGGGTGATCTCGCTGGCCAATTCCACGATCCCAAGCGCCTTATCCACCGATCGTCAAAAAGTCTTTACAGTTCTGCGCTCTATTCTCTCGAACAATGTGCAGGAGCTCCGTCTAGTTGGTAGCAACAGTTTCGATATTCTTCAAGTGGCAGATGATCCACGAAGTTCTCTACAATATTTTCCGAAATATTCAGGTAAATTCTGGATGTTAATGACTCGTCGTATATCACGTACCTCAAATTGTGATCCATTAACATGCAGAAAACATTAGAACTAAGTGTTTCTTTGAATCCGGCTTCTTTTGTGGCGTGAGGATTTTCACAGCGCCAAAAATAAAAAAAATTCTATTGAAAAACCCGTGATTAATCAGTCGAAATTATTTTATTTTAAAAAATGGATCTTCCTGAGTGCGTACCAACATCATTTCACAAAATTATCAACTCTTTGTTGAGGGGTTTGAGGCTTCATTGCTTGAATTTTGGTAAATTTGTAATCAAGCATGTTATGTCTTCGCAATCTTTTTCAGCACTTCTTATCAATACATCGGGAAATGCGTAAAAATATGCTAGGATATTAATTTGGTTGTCTTCGGCAGTAACCGGTTGAGTTTAGTTTCTTGTTGCTTTTTTAAAGTTGATCCAAACGTTTTGAAATTGTTCTGAATTCGTCTAACTTTCTTGAGATTCGGACACATTTCTACATGTCCTGTTGATAATTTTATCACACTGTCCAAAAATAATAAATAAATTCATAAGAAATTCGTTTGAACATCGTTCCATTGTTTTTGAAGGTATTTGCAAATTCTGAAGTGAAGAAAATCTCGATATTATTAGTAGATTGACACAAAGTTACTATCAAATAGTAATTATGATATGCTTAGCAAATACCGAATGGGGATACCATGTTCAAGGAACATTTTCACAAATATAAGTGCTCATAAGTCCAAAACTTGACTAGTT
>JARQZK010001933.1:0-12922 GCA_030704885.1 Cynegetis impunctata | reverse complement strand
TTTTAGCTGCCCCCATATTATATTACATTCAGTGAATCTATATTGCAAATCATTATCTCTACTTTGCGGAAATTTCCTTATATTTGTCATGAGAAATTTTCCAATGTTTGATTCCTAAGTAATTATGTACCGTTAGGAAAAAATGCATTTATTCTATATCTAGAGGAACCACAATTTATGATAACAAATTTGTGATATATGATTCTGTTTTTCCCTCAATTCAGTTCATTGGTTAAAATATTGTATCTCTATTACTGGATATATAATTTTGTTTTGTCGAAATATGCAAATATATTTCGGAATTAAAGCCTTTTGAAATTTTATGAACTTATTATTATATATATATATTTTTTTCCTATGATTCATTAGGAATAACATGACTATTTTCCCAAGGTTAACCACCATAAAAGTGATACATTTTCATTATAGTTGTGAACATATTACCACATCTGTTGAAATACCTACTAATGCAATCTTATTACTAATTTTGATTTTGTTGGACGTTATGTGCGGAAAAGTTAAACTTTACAAACTTATTAGGAAAATAACTGTACTGACCTAAGTCATATTATTGACTTCACCCATCTAAGAAATAAATTTGATATAATTTCTTAACACCAACATGGATATATAAAAGGTAAAAGCTCTACAACTGCAATTTATGACCTCACCTGGGCCAATCTTGGAAGTCTTGGAAAAAGGAGACATACCGCTAAGCCTCTTCCTTGACTTATCAAATCAAAAGTATTCGATTGTGTAAAACAGAAAATACTTCTGACAAAGCTGGAAGATTACGATGTCAGGGACAACAACTAGAATTAATTAAAAGCTTTCTAGAAAATCGTTCCTGCACAGTTATTATAATTGAGAACAATGAAGTATTTTCATCGGATATGTCAACAATTACCCCAGGAAGCATCCTTGGACCACATCTATTCCTCGTCTACGTGAATGACCTGTCAGTCACCTAACCGAAAGTTAGGTAGACCTGATTCATATGCCGATGACACATATATTGTCTCTGCCTACCAACTAGGACCAAGAATAGTAAATACTCAGAATATCATGTTTACAATAGAGAAATAGTTTAGAAAAAATTATCCAAAGCTAATGCCAAAAATAGAATTCCTCATATTTTCCACAGTTAGAACGAACATCTTTAGACAGAAGACTTCACCTGCAAAGAGAACAAAATCAAAGTACATTGTGCCATAAAATCACTAGGAATATACGTGGATTCTAACCTCAAATGGAAAGATCACATCAACTACCTCGTAAAAATATCAAATTATTCTCTAAATGTCCTTAAACATCAATTGGCTATCGAGGTGCTCAAACAAGTGTACCATGCAAACTTCTTATCTATCTTCAAGATGAAATATCTAGGAATCCTTCATTAATATCTTCCGTTCAAATAACCTTATGATAGCACACGGGATATACATATATAATTGCCTTAAATTAATATTCGAACAAAACCATCACTTTTCCAATCACAAAAACCATAACTATACAAATCAAATGGCTCCTTGCCTATACCCACACAGGCATCTGACTCTCACCCAAAATCTGACAGAATATATGTGTATACGTTTTTTCAATACTGTACCTAAACCTCTTCAAGAAATTGAAAATAGTAGACTCTTCATGAAGGATATTCGCAATCTCATCATTCAATGCCAACAAGAAGTATACCTTATACAAAAGAATTCTTTGATTATTGTCGAACAGAGTTTAAAACGATCCTTTGAGGCCTCTATATTTTTGAAGTCTACAGCGTTTATTATCTTTTACTTGTATTGATACAAATGTCCTGAATAAACTGATTATTTCTTTATTTATTTAAGAAGGTAACTATTCAATAATGGAAAACCACCAAATAACCGTCCAAGGGAGCCCCAGCACCAAAAAAATTCAGAATATTCGGCTATCCTTTCAAATGTAAATTGAAACGTGTGCTAAAACACGGCATTTTTATACAGCCCTGTGAAAAGAAAGTTGTATGTAATAAATTGCTGTTTATATAAAGATGTTAGTATCAGTTTTCTTTGAATGGAGGGAGTCCATTTAAAGACATTCAATAATTATTAGAACTATAGTTGATTATTGATTTAATATAGTTTTATTTATGGAAAATTGAATTTTTAGGTATATCTCATTCATTTTAACTTAGTGATCATATTTTCAGGTCCTTTCCGATGATTTTCGGAAATATGCCAAGTACACCTTCACATTCCTGCCAGACCATTTAGATCATTTCTGCAAGAATGAGAAGAAGATCCTGATTTTGAAAATGAAAGATGTCAACAAACAAATGCTGATGTGTCTACCGAAAGAAGAGAAATTCCTTCCACAATTTGTTCAAGATACGGTGACGAGTTTCTTACAATTTTTGTGCCACAATGATGGTGCTCACGTAAAAAGTAAGTGCTTTAAATAGCAAACCGAATTGATATGTAGAATATAATTTATTTTATTCAAAAATATTTCGCCAAGTGCATCGTGATTGAGGATAAAGTTGAAACCAACAAAGGAACGTACCTCAACATCAGGCCCGGATACTCCCGTGTTTCATTTTCCGTTCGTCGTGCGCATGACGTCACTCACGACCTTATTTGTATTGCTGAGATAGCAGTTTTGTATGTTTTTCTCTATTTACGCGTTTATCTAATTAGTTACAAAAAAAACTGTAGAGACAAAATATGTTCTAAATGATTTGTCCTATCCCCTAAAGACATGAAAGTTTTGAAATTTGTGATACTTATCACTCAAAACTCTTATTTTTTTGCTGTGAAATTTCTCTTCGAAGTATTAAAACGCGATTTTCATTAAAACGGTGCAAGATAGAGTAAACTGGGACAGGAACTAATTTGTAGAGCACAAAATTTCCTACATATCACGTATTCTTCATTTTATTAATATTTAATAATTAACAACTTACTTATTCTTTTTCTTATTTTTTTGGGAATTAAACCACAATATGTTTTTGTATTTTTTATTTCAACGTTTCGGTAGCGTTCTAGTTACCGTTGTGAAGATGAATTAAATTTTTAAACAATTTTTGGTCCCTATCACCACACAACGAAAAAGTTTGACAACAAGACAATCAATAATATTTTGAACCTTGTTGTCAAACCAGACAATTGGTTTTAATTTTTCATTATTTACTATTTTGGCTTAAAAATGTTCCATGTGAATATTTGATAAAGCTGGTGAAAGGCAAGAGCCCATGGCAAGACCAAAATTCTGTTCATAAAAATCGTTATTGAATTGAAAATATGTTTTTGTTATTTATAAGGAATGGGAACGCACAGAAGATATTAACAACTTAGATTACACATATCCACGACAAGATAAAAATGGTTCATACATTTAAAATAAACAGACTGAAATTTACGGTACCTTTACTAGTACTTTAGTCCTCGATAATTTTTAGGAAAGTAATTTAAAAGGGTGTGTTTCAAATTCACTTTATAATCACTCTCACAAAAGTGCTTCGAACAAACAACAGCATTTTTAATATTTAATTTGTCTTTTCTCTTGGTTAGATGCAGCCACTTTTTCCGTAAAACGCGGTCTTTTGGAAAACTAAAAAATTTTACATCTTGGCACAGATTATTTTTCGAATCCCTCTGCGAATTGCACCCAAACAAAGAACAACGCATTTTTAAAAGTTTTTATCGTCCATAAACGTCCACAAAATATACCAAAAGGTCTTTAAACTGATCAGAGTTGACTAAAAATCATGAAAAACAGGAGAACTTTGGGAAATAACAAGGAAATAACATAGGTAAACAAACATTTTAGGCCGTGAATGACGTCACGCGTCTTATTAACGACCGGCCACTCATGCGCAATATCCTATCTTCTGTGGGTATATCGTGCCTCAACATCAACTCAATCAAACCAAATTTCCACCCACTATTGTAAACAAAAATCGAGAAGTGCATCATGTACTGGTGCCGAAACTAGTTGTGTTGCGATTTGAACGAAATAGTCCCCGCGCGGAGCAGCGAAAATGCGGAAAATGGTTGAAACTACCTCAAAATTAACTCAATCTACGTACCAAGTTTGAACCCTCTAACTCAATCTGCAGAAGCTGAGGAATTAGGCACATATTCAGAAATCCCAAAAAACAAGAAATATTTACGTAAAAATGACGGCGTTTGGAAAAATTCAACCAATTCTTGATAGTTTCGTTCCGCCTCGGAAACCACTTCAGATACCAAATTTTAGCTCATTTGGTGTGATGCAAACTGCTGGAGATGTCAATATGTAGCACTGAAATTATTTATATGAACATTATTACAATTATCTACGTAAAAATGGGGGCGGTTGCGGTACCAAATTTCAGCTCATTTGACTCGATGGGAGCCGCTGGAGAAGGCAATATGTACCGGGAAATATATATATATATATATATATAATATCAGACATGAAAAAAGGATTAAAAAAACTATCGCAGCGAGCTGCATTAGAAGAGCAGATTTTCATAACGTATCCAGTTTAAAAAATATATTCATTAAATTAGGATTTTTTTTCCAATTTAAAAAAAATGCGCCCTCTAATGTGTAAACAATATTTATTTCCTCCCCGGGGGATCAACCCTCCTCCAATCAATTCGCACCAAAACCAATCATATCAAGGTATCATACGAAACTACGTACTTACAAACTTCAAACCCTATTTCTATAAAATTGCGCCCTTTATCGTGTAAACAAGATTTATTTCCTCTTCCGGAGGGTCAACCCTCCAACCAATTCATATAGAAATAAATACCATCCAAGATATCGCACGAAACTACCTACTCACAAACTTTCAATCCTATTGCTCCAAAATTACGCCCTTTGTCATGTAAACAAGATTTATTTCTTCCCCCAGGGGATCAACCCCCCAACCAATTCGAACCAAAAGCAATTCCATCCAAGATATCTTTCGAAAATACCTACCTACAAACTTTTAACCCTATTACTTCAAAATTGCGACCTTTATCATGTAAACAAGATTTATTTCTTCCCCCAAGGGGTCAACCCCCCAACCAATTCAAACCAAAATCCCATTCAAGATATCATACAAAACTACCTTCATACAAACTTTCAACCCTATTACTACAAAATTGCGCTTTCTGTCGCGTAAACAAGATTTATTGAGTTTTTGGTGCCAAGCATCATAAAAACTCATGAAACGAAAAACTATCTTGGTCCTAGGTCCAACTTTGCTAATCGCACTCATTTTAATAAGCAGGTTTTCAAAGTGAAAACCTGCTAAAAATTACTCTCGCACCTTACTTTTGACTTTCGATACACTGCAATAGTATGCATTTTATGGGAAAATACGACTAAAAAGTTTATTATTTAATAACATCACATCATAATTACATAAACGGTAAGCATTCGCCGCAGCGTTCTTCCATGCCTTATCGAATTGAATAACTTATCTAACAATCAAAATCGTAATTGGAAACATTTTTCTATTCATTGTTTACTGTGGTAACTTCCATTATCATTATTGTATCTTGATATTTCTCTTCAGTTCAATTTCCAGCGTAATGTTTTAATGCAAGTATTTCTCAAGATTCCTGTGGGTTCATTGTATATTTGTTTTGCAATTAACGCCCAAAAATTGCAATAAATTATATATAGGTAACTTAATATAATAATTAGAAGGTAAACAAGTAATTTTTGCCATTGAATCACTATTACTCTCAAGCATCACATGATTAACAAAAGGAAAAGTGTAGGTGCGGTTATTGTGTGTTCTGTAAAATCATTTTAAGAAAATTCATAATGAAATCAAAGTGTTTATTCAAATGATTCACATATTCAGTCATTCATTTTTGCTAAGCATTTCAATTACATATTATTGTTTTCAGGTTTCTTCAGTTCTCAAGGCAAGCAGTGCCGAGAAACACTTGGTTATAATAATGGTTCACAGGAAGTTGGATCTTGCTTTTCGAGAGTTTTCAAGACAGTCAAAGATAATGAGTATATGACAAAAAGTAATCTTTGCAGGTTAGTCTATTTTTTGATATACATATATCTTGCAACACTTGATACAAGCTTATTAAAGTTTTTTTTGCATGCAATGTTGCAGGAGAGAATAATCATTATTGTTAAAATATCTGTTTAAAAATTTCTTTTCTTATTTGAAATATCTGTTAGTGAAAAATATTATTGATGAGCTTTGTTAACATAGAAGTAATTGGTGAGAATCCGTGAAAAATTAGTACTTTCGACTTTATAATAATTATGCATTTTGAATTAGTTTATAGACTATATTATTGTTAATTGATAAACATGAAACTGAAGTCATTAATACCCAGAAATACTTACATAATTCAAACTGACTTTGTCACTAAGTTGAGGATATTGTGAACAGAATTATTTTATTAATAAATATCTGATAGTAACAATTTTAATCACAGATCGTACCATCTAAATCAAACTATATTATTTTTGTAAGTCATATTGATTAAACTCATTGTATCTTTTATTAACTTCATCCAAAAATTGAGTATTGGATGTATTTATCCGTTACTTTGTTTTTTTATCATTTTTGTTACAGTGCTACCTACTACAAAACCGCAGTCGCAAACATAAAACATAAACATAAAATAAAAATATTGATAAGAGCAAAGTATATTGTTTCTCATTTATACCAAAAATTAATTATGTACAAATGTGCTAATCCAAAATATTGTGGCATAATAGTAATAAACTTCAATATGTACGATTTGATAAAAGGACCCCGCAAATTTTAAGTGGAAATTGGGTTTCACTCAATGTTTCTGAAATTTTGGGGTTAGATTCTTCAGAGCGCACACACACACTCTCACACACACACGCACACACACCCACACACGCGCGCGCACACACACATACACACTCTCACACACACACACAACACACGCGTTTATACTTATGTGTATATATGTTTGCAAATTGTTAATTTTTTTTTGCAAATTCAGCATACTGTACAGAAAAAAGAAAGCATTTCAGAGCTTTCTGCCCATTGAGACTTTCGATCCACGTGCTTTGAAGAATCTAACCCCAAAATTTCAAAAACATTGAGTGAAACCTAATTTCCACTTAAAATTTACGGGGTCCTTTCTTATCAGGTTGTACTGAACTTTTTTAAGCGCCTGAAACCTCGATGAAAAATTTTCTAATATTTTTCTTTTTTTAGTGATGTTGGCTTAGTCAAGGGCTGTTTCTCAGCAGTATTGGATAAATTCTGTCCAGGTTTTGCAGCATTCCAAGTATTGAACAAAGAGTTCTTCAATTACATCAATAGCCCTTGTTCAGCTTGTCTATTTGGAATCAATAACTTGGTTATTTATTTAAGTGTTGTTGTTACCCTGCTATATAGCAAGTTTGCTTAATTTTTAATAATTCGAGGGGATACTACTTGAAATCAGAACTTCTATAGTTTTTGTCAATTATTACAATTTAAGTTTTATTACTTTTCTCAGGTGAATGAAAAAGGAGAATTGAAAAGAAACTTTCAGCTAAATTTAGAATTATTTCTTACACAAAGATACTGCAAATGCAAAACATCTTACACATATTCTATACAAACACAAGGTTATGTATATCTGCACTCAATACTATTCTATCGATATAGGTATTTTTGGGAGTATCTTTCTATATTTTTGTTTAATTCCCCTCGTTTTTATACCTGAATCTGATAATGATATAAGAACAACTTCGACATGGCATTTACACCATGTTATCAATGTACTTTTTCAAATTCATTAGCAAATTTAAAACATATATTTTCAAAGAATATACTCAAAAACTCATTATATATATTGAACATGGTTTTCTATCGGATTGAAGTTAATGTTATTGTGAAATTGTGATAAATATTTTTATTACATTGAGATGCAATTCAATTAAGTTTTTTTATATTGATCAGTCAAGGCAAGTTTAAAAATCCTGAATTAAATGTTAGATTTGTTAATTTCCTAATTGTTAAGCATAAAATAAAATATGTAAAATTATTATTTTACTTCAAGCATTAATCTGTACATATATTTGGGGAGATCATAAATTTTCAATTGTTTTTTGTTAATATTGTTTGAATGTTATTTTATTTCCTTGATTATCTGAATATTATTATTATTAAGATGAATTTTTATACAACTTCTATTAAATCTCCCCCATTGCTTAATTCTTCTTCTTAAGATACATTACTTTACATATGAAACCTGTATAATTCAATGCACTTTATCTAAAACTTCTTTTAATATATCATATTAAAGAGAAATTAACTTGTAATTTTTTAATTTGGGTTTCCTATTGAGTCTATAATTATCAAAATTGATCTGTAGTTTAAACTTTGGATGATTGAAATTTATAAAAAATTCTCAGGTGCTAAAAAATATACAATTTTAACGAGTTTACTCGAACACGTTTTCTAGTACTTATTCAATTTTATCTCGTTTGAAAATTTACGAATACAAAATAATAAGTTTGTCACTTAACTGTCAAGTGCATAAAGATTTCTTTTTTGTAAAAAATGGTATTGGATTAAATTTGTCAACACTTATTGGTCAAATAAAAAGCTATATTCCATTAATTTACATAATGTAAAATATTTTTTTCTTGAATAATAATCTGTCCTTGTGATCTATTTATATTTTTTTAATAGTGTTAAATTTATGTATATTTATCTTTGAGATATATTTGGCAATGTTAGAACAGAATAAATGTATTAAATAATTTATTTTGTTTGGTGCTGTGAATTGCTTGAAAAAATAGCTAAGTAGGTATGTTATGTGTCAAAACCCATTCAAAAAGCGTATTTAACAGTAATTGCTATTTTTACAACAGTGTTTGTACAGACTTCGATTCGTTAAAAATACATATATTTGAAAAAAAAAGTCTGCTATAAATGGTACCCAGCAAACATGAATAGGCGGTTGACAGGCGGGCCAAAGACGTGAACGACGGCTTGGTGACGGCGTCGGTATTCTAACTACGGCCCTCCATCTTTACCAAATCGGTTTAGAATCGATGGTTTTATGGGTGTCCGCATTTGGAGGCCCTATAGTATCGCAACTATGAATGAACCGCTGTTTGTTACGGAAATGTCGGCCTTGCGCTAGTCCATCTCATTCTCAAACACAGGTGATTAGTTATTATTTGTTTATGTGTTGGTGCTCCTGGAAAGTTCGAGGTTCGGTTGAGTTGGCAACTAATTATTTCGCAGTTTTAGTTTCACACTGTCATTTGTCAAAAGGAAAGTGAAGTGTTGTTAATTGTTAAATTTTATTAGTTTACCAGTGCCTACGACTTGGTTGCTTGGTAAACTAAATTTTAATTCAATATAAAAATACAATATTGTTGATTTTTGCAACTTTTTTACATAGTATAACAAATTTCAATGTATTGGGGGTAAAGATGCATCAGATACAACTAGAAGAATTCTGGATATGCTCATGACTAATGATTTAGCAGTTATCACTAATTGGACTGGAAGAAATAATAAGAATGACTTCAAGGATATGAAAAATATCATTAAATTAATTCATGGTATGTTTTATTACTTCCTTTTGCATTAGTTTAATCATGGAATCCATTCTATTAATAACCATATTAATTATTATTTATTATCAAAATTCATTGAGACATTTTTTACTTGTTTTATATTAACTTCACCTGTATGTATGTAATAACGATATCTTCGAAATATATTTTTTTAAATTGTTAAAGTCTGTTACCGTTATTTTTTTGTTCATGTCGGATTAACACGAAATAATGCACACAAGACTAATAAATAAAACTAAAGTATAAAAACTAAAGATCACACTCTACTTCATACATGGACGAAAAAGTAAAAAAAATTTCTTATTGTAATTACTACAATGTAAAAAAGCGTGGGGTTCTCAACATAATTAAGGTGTTTTGAGCTCTTTAACGATAAGTTAATAGTATAAGAATATAGGTAAAGACCACCCACGCTTTTTTCTACATTTGAGTAATTAGGTAGGTATACATTGAAAATAATTTTTTACTTTCTAGTCTATGTCCACAGTAAAACGTGTCTTCAGTTTTTGAACTATAATTTTATTATTTTAGTAATCAATTTGCTGTTATAGAAATATGTGAAAATCGAGTATTATCAATATTACTTATTTGTAGTGTCTGTGAGAAATCATCCACTGACTCAATCACCAACCTTGGATGAAGTTGAAAATGTCATAAAATGGTGGCTCCGTTCAGCTAGTGATAGAGAAGGGGGACGTGCTAGAAGATTTTCAAAGAAATAATTTTAGATTTTTATAGCTTACCTTTATGAATTTACCTTATGTTTTTATTTAGTCCACAGTGGTATTTATAATTTACTCGATGTAGTTATTGTTGTTTCAGTTTTGACCATTTTCATAGCGTTTTATTTATTTTTGAGAAAAAGTGCATGCTATTTGCAATATTATATTTTCATTCCTATTTATTTTATCATAAAAGTCAAAATATCTGTTCTTTATACTTCTATGAAACTGCTACTATTTTTATCCTGAAGAGTTATATGTTGATTTGTTTCTTGTTATGTTTTATTTTTTATTAAAATGTTTAAGAATATTGGAATTTCAATTTATATACTTTTAATTTTCAGCTTTCAATGTAGGTTTTACAATTAATGGTGACAATGTTATTCAAAAAATATCCAACTACTTCGTTCAGTGAATAAGTTACTTTTCGTTCATGCAAAAATAATAATTATTTTTTCAATCCATTTTCACAGAAATCCAGACAATTTTTCTTCAGCTTCTATATATAAATTACATGAATTTGAATATTTTAATTACATAGTTCTATACAAAAAAAATATCCTGGGGTTTCAAAACAACCAATTCAATTCACCAGCGACAGCCCTTAAAAATACGTTTGTATAATCAATATAAACTATAAAGCGGGCAATTGAATGTAACTTTAATATGCCCATAGTTGTGCCAGTAATGCATTCAACGTAAGTGCCAGCTTCTGTCCTCCAAAAGCCCTGCAACGAAGTCAACGGCAGACTTAAGGCGTAAAAGATGCGGTCGGCCGCCGAGACACGGGCTAGCCGGGCCAATTAAGTTGTACATTGAAGGACCGTTGATATCATTCGCCGGCATGTTATATTTCGCCTTTGAAGGGCCGCAAAGATCGTGTTTGCTGGGTAGGAAATGCAGTATATAAGAAAATGAAATATTTTGTTTATTATCGGCAATATATTCATAGTATATTTGAAGAGGGAAAATTTGCAGAAGAAAAAGTTAAAGTATTGGCTATACAATTTTAGACTAATCACAAAATACATCTTATTTTTATCATATCTATGGAAACATATATCTAGAATCTATAGTGTAATACGCAAAAGTAAATTTCTTCATCATTTCAATAAAATGAAGTAGCGATGTTAGATTCAGGCATTTGTCTTACTTTTCAAAACTATTTATCTGATACATGTTGAAAACTATTAAACTAACTTACCTTACATCATTCTTCAATCTATCATTGTCAATATCAAAATATATATTGGATGCAGCATTATTCTGATTCAGTTTGGTGATTAATAAGTTGAACATAATCTGAATGTGACAGTTTCTAAACATGAAGTACTTAGCTCTTTCATTTGAAGGTTGTTTACATGAACTGAATTATCGGAGGGATGGTTTACGAAGCAGTTATATGAGAAAATAAAGGAAAGAGATAAATTATATGTACTAAAGAAGAAGAGACATGAAAGGAGTTTCGAAGAAGATTTCAACCAAATACAAAAGGAAGTAAAAAAATATGATAAGAGATAATAAAAAACGACACTATGAACTTAAATTTAAAGGATGCGATGGATCAGCAACAAAGCAATGGAAGTTGCTAAAAGAAATGACAGGACAGATGAACAACAAAAACGTATGTCATGGTATAATAAAGGGTGATGATAAAGACAATAACTCTAAAGATATGGTGAATAAATTTAATGATTATTTTATTGAGATAGCTGGAAAAATGAAAATACAGAAAATCAATTCACTTGGGGAGCCAAAAAAAGAACCAAATGTAAGGTTATATATTAGAAAAACAAATGAGATTGAAGTGAGACAAGCTATTAAAGCTCTCAAATCAAATGCTAGCCCTGGATATGATGGAATAAAACCTAAGTTGGTAAAAGAATTAGTTGAGGAAATTTCACCTGTCATAGCCCGAATCATAAATCGACATATCTCCAATGGCTCATTTCCAGACGTTTTGAAGGTTGCAAAAGTGACACCGGTATATAAGAAAGGAAAAAAAACTGACATTGGTAATTACCGACCAGTCTCAGTTCTAACAACATTCTCTAAGATATTTGAACAAACCCTTCATACAAGGCTAACAGAATATTTGAATAGGAATAAATTCATTTCGAAAGCACAACATGGATTTCTAAAAAAGAGAAGTACACAAACAGCCATTGCAAATATACTAGAGCAAATACTAGAAAATATGGATAAGAAGAAGAGTGTAATTACAGTGTTTTTAGACTTATGCAAGGCATTTGATGTGGTTGATCAGAAAATATTATTAACTAAGATGGAAAAAATTGGAATACGAGATAAAGCTCTTGAAATATTTCGGAGTTACTTAGCAAATAGATCTCAATATACAGTCTTAGGAGATAATAAAAGTAACAAAAGAAACATTAAATCTGGAGTACCACAAAGATCCATCCTGGGTCCACAAATGTTTTTGATCTATATAAATGACAACTGTTGGTAATTCAGAAGAGAATATTTCTTTGTACGCTGATGATACAGTTCTAATGATAACTGGTGATGATATTGAAATTATGGGAGTTCAAATACAAGAGCAATTAGATAAGATCTGCGAGTGGACAGCGTTGAATAACATAAAATTGAACAAAGACAAATGTAACTATATGATCTTCAACAATTTAA
>JARQZK010001932.1:0-12960 GCA_030704885.1 Cynegetis impunctata | reverse complement strand
GCCAGTAATTTATTTGGTTTACCTCATGGTTGTAAGGGGTGAAATCCGCAACCCTTGGAATTGTATTTCCCATGTAACTTTTTGTCTTATTATTTGTTTACCCTTTAAAAATTTATTTCCGATAGCCTGTTTCATTCTAAAGAAAATTGTCATTTGAGTTTTTTGCTCAAAATAAACCAGTTCGCAGCAAAAAACTATTTACGAAACAACTACAGATATACATCGTCATAAATGCGAAAATACGAAACTAATCTATCTAGTAGGTCGCTTTTAGCGATAGTGACAATTGAATTGGTATGACGCTGACAGTTTTTTGAATTTTTGAAATTGAATTAATACTAATTGTGTGTTGTTGTTCTGTTCTTAATTTGTTTCTTTAATAATTCACTGTTATTAGAATGGCATACACAAATGAGGAAATGACTGATATGCATTACGTTTTACGGACTGTCGCAGGGGAAGTGGTTAGAAGCTTCTAGAAGATATGCTGAAATGTATCCTCAACGGCAGTATCCTTCACTTAGAATATTTGCCCGACTCATCAACGATTACGAGAATATGGTTCATTCGACGAAAAAAACGCAGGATTGTGGTCGCCATCGAGAATGTACGAACACCACAGCTTGAGGAAGCAGTACTCAATGTTGATTGAAAGAACAACCTACTACAGTACTAGAAAGATTGCTTTCCAGCTAAATGTTGATCATATGACGGTATTTCGAATTTTAAAGGAAGCAATTCTTATACCCTTACCATCTGCAACGAGTACAGGCACTGTTACCGGCGAGAGCGAGACTTTCCGAGAACCGTCTTGAATTTTGCAGCATTTGATGCTGGAAAATTGATTAGAAGAAAATTGTGACTCTGAAGACGATCGAATTCAACAGACGAATGTAGTTATTTCTCGCGACAACATTATCAATTTTCATAATTACCACATATGGGCTGATGAAACCCTCACGCTATTGTTCGGAAACTAACCATCAAGAACAGTTTTCTCTTAACGTTGGCTCGGAGCTATTGGGGATTATGTTAATTGGGCCCTCATTTCTACTCCTCGATTAAAAGGTGAGGCATACGTTGAATTTTTTAAGAGAAGTGCATCCAGTACTGCTGGAGGAAGTTCCTTTGGGCCTCAGAGGGATAATGTTTTTTTATGCATTATGGACTCCCCGCCCATTTTAGTCAAGTAGGCACGTCAGCATTTAACTGAAACAATGCAAATCAGTGGATTAGGTCGAGGAGAACCACAGAACTGGCCCGCTCGATCCCCGGATCTCAATCCCTCTCGATTTTTTCTATTTTGGGCCATTTACAGCATTTGGTTTATCGTACTCCTGTTCGCGATGTGGAGGAGGACTTAAGAAACCGCATCATCGATGCGTGCAGGGTAATCATAGAGACTTTGAATATTTGAGGGAATCGTGGCTCAATGCGCGTCTAGACGCATGCGTAATGTCTGAAAGGTAGACATATTTTGAACATTTACTATGATTTCTAAATGTTGTATGTTTTGTTATTAATAAATTAGTTTGGTTTTATTACCTTTGAAGATAATATTTCTAATGCAGGTAACTCACTAACTACGAATAAAATGCAGTTTCGCATTTATGAACGATGTATCTCTGTAGTTGTTCGTAAAAATATTTTTTGCTGCGAACTGGTTTATTTGGGCAAAAAACCCAGCAAACTATCTTTTTGTTTAGAATGAAACAGGCTATCGGAAATGAAAATTTAAATGATAAAAAAATAATAAGAACAAAAAAGCTACATATAGAATAAATTATAGGGGTTGCGGTTTCCACCCCTTAAAACAACATGACTATAAACCAAATAAATTACTGGCTAAGTGTATTTTTAGTTGTTAGAAAACATCAGGTTAATTTCAATATTGTAACTTCTTTAGTACTTGTGAAAAAAAAAAAATTGTAATACAAATTTTATGTACCCTTAAGGGGCTGTATCTTAACAAGGGATGCTCCCAATGAATTTCTTTTATATAAAAATCCTATTTTTTTTTCGATGAGGAATCACCTCCTTAAATGTTTCTACACTTATCTTAGTTACACCCTATATATATATATATATATATATATATATATTCTATATATATATTATATATACAATATATATATATATCATATAATATATCTATATATAATATATATATATATATATATATATATATATATATATATATATATATATAATATATATATATCAGTGGCGGGGCTCGTGAGCTTTTGGTTTTGAGGAGGCTACAAGAGGTGTTAAAAAATACACTAATAGGCAAAAATTTATAAGGATTTCAAGGTCAACCGCCTTAATAATTTTGGAAGAATATCAAAGTAAAACAAAGCACCCTAAGTTATTAATTTGTTTCAACTTTCGAGTGTCTTCCTAGACCTACAACTCCTATTTACAATATTCACAACAACTCTTCTCAGCAAATTATCAAATTCATCTATTCATACAAATTTTTTTTTCTTTCACAAAATAGGTACTAACCTACCTACTTAAACGGAATTTGTTAACAGCTGTGGTGAAACAAATAAAAGTAATTATATATTTTCGAAGATTAGCGGGATCTGCGATCTTTAACGTTAGCAATCTATAATAATCCTCATGAAAATTTTTTGTCTTTCGCCAAAGTTTTACCAATTCCTTTTTAAATAGAAACAAACTAATACTTTTCAAACGATCCTGGCTCATTAAAATTTTCGTGAATAAGTTTTAATTCTCTTAAGAAGTGGAAAACGAGCGTTCTAAACATCGGAAGCCGAATGTCACCGGGGTAGAACAATTAGACATAAGAGTTTATAAACTTGGGGTAAATCTTGATTCAAATCATTATCAATGGTATTTATAGTCCTCACATGATTTTCATTTTGTCCCAAAAATTTCATTGTCATTATAAAACAACACACAGTTCACTTTTTATGGCCACCTTATCAAAAAAAGTGTATATTTGACATAATTTTTTCAAAAGGTTATCTGAAAACTAGCCGAAAATCCGGTTAACAATTTTTATTGAGTAAGTCGAAGAATGTAGTTCTTTCAATCAGAGAACTCATTTCTATTTGACGCCCTAATAGTATCCAAAATTTCATAAAATATTTTGCTTATAGTGAAGCTCCATATCTGCGTAACTGAATTTCTTTTCATTTGGGCTAAATTGAGTCGTATCTTCAGTCGTTTGAAATACAGAAAATAGTTTTTTCAAAAATAAACTTCTGCAGCGAAATTCTGAAATTTTTTCCAAAAGAAACTTGATCCGATTTCGTGAGTAAATTACATCTGAAAACTTGTGCTGTGTCAAGGAAAGATTTGAAAAAACTGTTTCTGTTTGTTCAAAAAATTAATATTAAAGATGTTTAAAAAAATAATATAAATTCCCTTATCTATGTAAAAGTAAGATTATAAATTCGCGGTGCTAGTATTTAAAGTTACTTTTTTCGGTGAAAAATTCCTCACTTTCAACTAGGTATAGAATTAAATCTCTCATTCCAAGCGGCCCCAAATCAGAGACATTATTCACTAGTAAAGCGAGTAATAAACACTGCCAACAAAATAATTTTATTTTTTACCTGTGATCCGGTTAGGCAAGGATGTCTTCATAATTTCCTTGTATTAAAACCGCGGTTTGTTGTCTGTTACGTCTGCACCAAATTGGTTTAATTCAGGGGTAGGTCGCAATGCTTTTATCAAAACTTTTATCCTCGATAACTTGAGTGGCTAAAGTTATCGGATAACAAATATTCCACTAAGTCACCACCATTGAAATTTTTGAAATTAACTTCAGTAACCAAACTCATTTTAAAACAAATACGCGAGCAATATAAGTAAACACGCTGCACTGCCATTACTAGATCACACTACGTACGATTCATTATTAATGCTTCTCCAACGAATTCACTCGATGTCACGCGAAATTCTATGGTTCATGTCGGAGTATTTGCAATCGTTGTTTTGCTTTTCTGTGGCAGGCAATATGAACGTTGAGACTACTTAACCTTTCCATGCCTCCGCAACGCGTTGCCGACAAATCTTGAAATGAAATGAATGAAATGCAGTAAAATGTAAATACCGTTCTATCGCTAGTAATTAATAAAATTATATTATATAATGTAGGTTGAAAAGGAAGGTTGGTGCATAAAATAATATGAATTTTGAATTAATATGAATTAATGCTGAATGCTGACTATTCATATAATATATTAGTGATACCACCGAATATTATTGAGGAGGCTTAGCCTCCTCAGCCTCCTTTGAACTAGAGACGCCCCTGATATATATATATATATATATATATATATATATATATATATATATATATATATATTATATATATATATATATTATAATATATATATATATATATATATATATATATATATATATATATATATATATAGGGAGAAAATGCTTAATCAGGTATGCAGTCTTAGGGCTGATTAAAAGAAAACTTCTTGTTTTCTGTTCAAGCTTTCGAGTCTTTTATTGGCTCTTCATCGGAATCTAACAATAAAATCATAAAGATATAAACAACATTAAGAATGCCTCCAAAAAGATATTACTTACGAAAAATGAGGTTGATACTAACAGGTGGAGAACCGTATAAACTTTTCGCCGGACATTCAAAAAGATAAGGTTAAAAAACCAAATACGTGTCACAAAGTAAAATTGAATAATAACATGAAGATAGTGTAAATGACAAATTAATACAAGAAAACGTGCCAACCCATGAAAATCACTATGAACAGAATGGAGAAAAGAGTTTCAGTTGGAGAAGGGAGGTTTAACAACAATATGCATAAAAAACACTAAAAACTGTGGTAATCCGTACAAAAAAACTCTATTAATCTGAGAAAAACAATTCCTGTGGACTGTTGCAATGTAACGAAATCTCATTCCAATGCTAGTCTTTGCTAACACAACAGAAATATTATTTAAAGAGACTAGCATTGTTAAGCATTGGAATGAGATTTCGTTACATTGCAACATTCCACAGGATTGTTTTCTCAGATTAATAGAGTTTTTGTACGATACCACAGTTTTTAGTTTTAACAATAATTTTTTATATAACAAATCTTGGGGCATGCCTATGGGTAGTCCAGTTTCTCCTATTATTTCACAATATGTCATGGATGATCTCATTGAATCTTGTTTAGACCAGTTTACCTTTTAATATTCCTTTTTTGAAAAAGTATGTAGATGATATTATTTTTGAGTGTCCTCAGGATAGGTTGCGGGAGGTTTTGTTTGGTTTTTAACTCGTATCATGAAGTCATTGAAGTTTACTATTGAGGAGGAAGATGAAGGAATGCAGTGTCCCCTTCTTGGATACTAAAGTTATCAGAAGGAGTGACAATTCATATCATTACAAGTTGGTATATACCAAACTTGGTGCTTCTGGTAGGTTCTTACATTATGATTCTTACCACCAACACAAACAGAAAATCAACCTCGTGATTGGCATGAAAAACAGAGTTGTGAGAACCAGCCACACCTCCTTACGCAACCTAAATCTGAAAAACTTGCACATCTTTTTGTTAATAGCGGTTTATCCAAGTAAGTTGGTATATGGACTAATGTTCAGGAGAGAGCTACCATTGACGTTTTTCCTTCGGGCAATGTTTCCACCTGATCTGAGATCACAAACTCTAAATTCTTTTTTTCGTTACCGTATTTTCATTCAAATGGTTCACAGTTTCAGAAAATTTTTTTCAAGATTTCCCTCCATTAATATTTCTTACAAGAATCAACTCACTGTTAATAGTATTTTTTTCAAGTTAAAAGATAGGGACCCCAATTTTAGAACAATCTAATGTGGTTTATTGCATACCTTGTTCACAATGCGACCACTCAAATATATTTGGTCAAACTAAACGGAAACTTAAGGACAGAATTGCTCACATAGGGGAGATGTTAGAAATTCAAAAATTACTTGCACCTTAGCAAAACACGTTTTAGATGAGGATCACATTCCTGATTATGGTGGTGTTAGTGTCTTGGAGCATGAATCTAATTTTAAAAAAGAGATGTTTTTCCTGGAAATGTCTTCCATCGTTAGAGAACCTAATGCTATGAATGCCCAGGACTGATATCGCTAATCTTAGTGTTTTTTATGCATATTTGTTAAACTCCCTTCTCCAACTGAAAACTCTTTTCTCCATTCTGTTTCATAGTGATTTTCATGGGTTGGCACACCTTACTAATCATCGAATTCTTAAGGTTGGCAATAATCTGTCAACTGTTTTATTTTCCATAGGCGACTAACGGCGTCCACGCTGCTGCGTCACTTGTCAATTGGGAGTTCTTTCTCGCATTTTTTTTCTTTTAAGTAAAGTTTTTACGGTCCTCTCTCACGTTTTCTTGTATAATTTGTCATTTACACTATCTCATGTTATTATTTAATTTTACTTTGTGACACGTATTGGTTTTTAACCTTATCTTTTTGATGTCGGCGAAAAGTTTATAGGTTTCCACCTGTTGAGTTCAACCTCATTTTTCGTAAGTAATATCTTTTTGGAGGCATTCTTAATGTTGTTTTATATCTTTATGATTATTATTGTAGAGTTTCCTGATGAAGAGCCAATAAAGACTCGAAAGCTTGAACAGAAACAAGAGTTTTCTTTTAATCAGCCCTAAGACTGCTTACTGATTAAGCATTTTCTCCCTTAACTTAGACAGTCGTCTAACTTAACAATTATATATATATATATATATATATATATATATATATATATATATATATATATATATATATATATGTATATTATATATATATATATATATATATATATATATATTATATATATATATATTATATATTATTATATAACACTTCGCATCAAAATTAACGCACCATTAAATTTGGGTCAATTTCAAAATTTAATTTTCTCGCAAATTGCTGACTTGATTTGGATAATTTTTTTGTTTTAGTGTGTTTTAAAAGAAGGTGTGTTCAAAGAAAAACTAGTTTCATGTACAATTTTTGACACATTCTGTGAGAATTCCCATCAACAGTATTAGGTGTCTATCTAAATCAAAGTATAGCCCAACTTTTCCCAACATTTTGTTTTTTATTTACTTTTTATCTTTCTTATTGAATGAAATACGGAATTCAATGTGAAACGTAACAACTAAAATTTATTTTAAAAAAATTTGAAACAAAATCATAAATATTGAAATAAAAGGTCAATATCTGGTGTTTCCTCCCCTTTTTTTCCCTAGATCTATATCTATCCATATTTCCCTGATAATGTTTTCTAACATCATCCAAGGAGGTAGGTTGAGATCTCTAAGCTGCCTAGCCATTTTTTCCCATAAATGTTCTATAGGGTTGAGGTCTGGACTACGTGGAGTCCAATCAAAGAGTCTCAATATTCACCTAATTTAGATAATTTTTTGTACTATTCTCGCAGTATGTCCATATATAACCAGCCATAGGGACACATGCTCTGACAAAATTTTTCTCAATATACCTACCTTTCACTATTTAAAGGTGCTCCACGCAAGGACACGATGTCTGTACGAGCTGTCAAAGAAATTACACACCCCAGAACATCACAGAGCCCCCATTTAAATAACTCAGTTTGCTGTGAATATTACATTGTGAATAACGTTCGTTTGGCCGTCGAATAACTCATCGAACGATTAATTAGATACGAGTAATTCTCCTTCGTCAAATTAAGTTTTGTGGAATATTGATCTCTTGTACCTGTTATGCTTACCCACATTCATACTTTCGTCTACCCGCCAATAATTACGTTTGGGTTTCGCAGTCCTCATTTGTAATTCCATTTTTTATAGTATACCAAGCGCCGCGTATTTTGTTGCAATCTTCTACAGAATTGATTTGACTGTTGGAACATGTTCAGGGGTGACCCCTGAATATAAATCCACGTTGGCGTCATTCGAGGGTGGTCGCGTTAGCCGCCATATTGGAAAACACGTTTTATCAAATATCTCGTGAACCGTGTATCGTACGAGACAAAAATATAGTGGAAATCATTTTCGTACATAATAATATTTTCCATAACTTTCAGCTCTAAATTTTTTCTGTAAAAAGCACAGATTTTTTATTTATAGCGCTCCAAACTTTTTTTAAATTTATTTATTGCTAAAATATATAGTAAACGGTTGATGAAACATGAAAATTCATAATAACCAAATTTGTAGAACATAAAATTTCACTATAAAATTTTATCTGAAACTTTTTTCCGTGAAATGTATACTTTAAGATCTGAAGCTTGATAAAACTTGCACCTAACAAATAATCATTACGAAATGTTGTTGTTACTACGAGCGGAAAAAATTTTCATATTGCATAAAATGGGATAAGGTGTTCCAAAAATAATACTACTATTATTTTACTATGATATATATTATAAATTTCATTATTATATCATATTGCTATTATATTATTTTATTTTGTATTATATTGTTCATAATATGAATTTATTTATGAATTTTTTAATGGTAGGGGAAATGCATTATGCACGGAGTGACGGACTCTCGGATCCTTGATTAGATGATTGAGTTGAATAATAAAAAATAATAATAATAGTAATTAGAAAGAAAAGGCGGAGAACGAGATAACAGAGTTAAATTGATGCAATTTAATTGAAACAAAACGGACTGAAACATTTTATTTTTATGAAAAAAGTGGCACGTTATTTTATAAAGCATGAAATTTGTTTTCGATGATGAAGGAAAGACAATCAATCGCCTTGCAGATCTCCGTTATAATAAGTGAAGGAGGACTGATGAAATTTGAATCTTATCGTCAATTTCGTCTTCGATGGGCATCCACACCACATCAGTCACATTGTCGCATGTTTGTCAACTACAATTAGAACGAATAATTAAACATTTTAATCAAGGCTTTCGGCATCCGCAAGCCAGCCCGCAATTTTTAGTGTATTTGCAAGAGATTATTTTGTAGTAAACTTGACGGTGCGGGAGGCCAACTAGTTAGAACTGGTTCAAAGTCCGGTTTGAAGTCTGCTTCAAACTCCAGTTTTTCTGATTTCATGATAAATTCCAAGCCAAGTTTAAAACCTTGTGATAGATTCTGAAGTAATGGTAACGTGCCGTATCTCGGGTTGGAGGTAGAAGTGATAGATTAAGCTTTGTGTACTCGCCATTTCCCGGAGCATTTGTATCGAAGAGAGTTATTGGGCGCTTTTCGATTTGTCACCTTCATACAGCGCTATAAAGAAACATTATGCAGCATTTAGTAGTTTATATCTGGAATCAACGTTTTTTTCGGTGAACAACTCCACAGCCTTCAATAGAGAATCGTTCTTTTGCAAAGTTGAAAGAACTTTGGTTTTTCCCTATTTTATATATACAAACGCACAAGTAAGTTTTTCAACTCCAAGCAGTGCAGAACACAGAACCTGACGCAAGCTTCAAAAAATTCTTTAAGTACGATGAAGCCGAGTGAGACCTCTGGGTCAATATTTCAGCATTATAATTTCGTGGCTATTCTGCGTCGGACTCACGCAGTTACAGCATTATAAGCTCTTAAAGTATGAATTTCACGGAAAAAGTTCAAATAAAATTTATAGAAATTTTTCGTGTTCTACCAAATTTGGGTTATTACTCAATTTACATATATGCATCAACGCGTTAATATATATTTAGTTAATACACAAATTTGAAAAATTTTAGAGCCACTAAAAATAAAAATCTATGCAACTGTACAGAAAAAAGTTATGTATAACAAGATGGTAGAGAATATTTTTATCTTCTCATAAACTTTCATATGGTCTCTCTACTATTTTTGTTCGTTACGAAGATGCACGGTTCACGAAGGACAACAATCAAAATATTTTTAAACTATTTTTGTAAGTACATAAACGTGGGTGAGTTTTTTGTGGTTCCCTTCCCATCTAAAATCAGACCTGACTGTTGTATTGGACTAAATAGCAAGTAATTAATAACTAAAGACAGCACAGCGTAATAAAAATTTTTTTGAAAAAAAGATAAATAGTAGACCTATTCTTTTGACTTATCAAAATCAAATAATTTGAAAACTATTTCGAACATTACGTGGGTAAATGTTTCTGTGGTTTCCCCTTACATCTAATAATAACAGATTGGAATGTTACTATAAGACTGAATAGCACGTAATAAATAACAGAGAACGGCCACAGCGAAAAATTTTGGATGAAAGCATAGAGCAGTCTTTTATAAGTATTAAAATTTTTTCAAATCAATAATGTCTCAGAAATTTTGCTGATTATTATCAAAAGTTAAAAATAGCTTACTTGTTTTTTTTTAAATAAATGATAACCTCTGTGAATTTATGGGAAGAGCTCTGAGCACTATTTTAATTTTTTTTGTGATCAAACTAACAACTTTATGATAAAAAGTCAAGACATATAAAAAGTTTGCGAATATTGAGTCTGTCTTTTTAAATATATTTTTTTTAAATAGGAAGTATGGGCAAAATTAAAAAGTTCTGATTCAAAGTATTATAAAGGTTGTTTTTTTTTCAGCAGCCCATTGTCGCTAACATTTTAAGTTGTAACAAAAACACCCAAAAACTGCCATTTTATTAGCAGCAGTTATCTGTCAAATTGCATTCCTCTAGTTTTTTCCTAAGTGGATGTATTGAAGAAAAAACAATTTTTTTTTCACCTAATTTCAAAGGGCTGTAACTTGGCAGGGAAAAGGGTGTTGAAAATAAAGTTATATGAAAGACCCTTATTTTTTGCTGAAAAGAATCACCCATTGAAATCTTTTCGCATCAATTTTAGAAACACCCTGTAATATAAATATATATATATTAATATATATATATATATATACTATCATATATAGTAAATATACTATACTTACTATAAGTATATTATATATAGCTATGATAGTATACGAGGTGTCCCAAGTTCGAGTGCCTATTAAGACATGTTTCTGATGAAGAAACTGGACATATTCGAAATCTGATAAAAATTGGGGAATTATTGATATTGCTTCGAGATTCTCTACAGAGCTCTATCAATATTTTCGGAGCTCAAGCACTTTCCGGTTATACAGGAATGAAAATAAATTTTAATAAAAAAAAATTTTTTTTCAAGTTTTTCGTTTTTGATGATGATCAAGTATTTAATTTACTACGTGTACCTTTCTGTTAACATCATTGCATTTGTTCGAATAGTTTTTCTAAATAAAGGAAAAAAAACTCAAAAAACGACAAATATGGTGTAGTCAGTGATTTATGTTCATTATTCTTATTTTCAACATCCTAAGCGTAAAACCGCCTTTTACAACATCGAAGAGGAAGAATGTGGAAAGGTCATTGCATCTCATGAATTTCGGAAATATCATCACACAGGGTGTTTCAAATTTTGTGTCGAAAATTGTGATCAAAATAATTGGCCATAACTTCTGTTTTTCAAATTAGAACCCCATTTTTTTATGATTGCCGTTGGATTTTTGCGAAGAAATAAGTGATGATAGTTTTTCACATGATTGTGCTCCTAAATTCAATAAATTTCTGAGTTATTTGAGATTTTTCCGTATTTAATGGTGCTATTACGTAGAGTCAAATTCATCGAATCCAAAAGATTCGATGAATATTGCTTATGAAAGCATAGGAACATTCCTCTGAAACCATAGAAGATTAAGTTATTCTATTAATTTCATTCACAAGTGTCAGGTCTAATTTGTTTAGGGCTCACGGCTTCAGACTAAGGCGGAACGGCGGAACGACGGACGAACTGTCCAAATCTCTGAATTTTTAGACAATCGAATACAACGTTCGTAACGATTCCCAAGGTCACTTCGGCGGTTGACAATTGTTGAAATTTTAGGTCAAATTTTGAAGGTGGATTTGACATTTCCGCGTTCCGCTACTAGTCTGCAAGTCCCAGCTTATTCGTTATCCTTCATTTCCTCGATTCTTTAACAAAATGAATCGCTTCATCAATAAGAAAATTCTGACAATCTATTTTTTTATACATGGTGAGAATGTGACAGAATTATTAGAAGCAGAACAGCTGCGGTTCTTTCAACGAGTATCCCATTTCACCTTCTATGACGGAGAAGATTTCCGAAAATATGTTTTCAACACTTTTGGAAGGGTAATAGTCCTAAAGAATATAAAAGAAATGTAGTTGAATGATGAGGAGAATGAAGTCAGTGTTTTTGACTTATTTCGAAGGCGCGAATGAAAATGCATCTATTCGATGTGCATCTATGAAACCGATGTAAGCCCTCAAGCAGAAAAAGTTCAGTGAACCGAATTTTTGAAGAAAACCACCATAAATGCATGACCTATAAATATGAGAAAGTTCATACATCTTAGAACGCAGGTGACTACAATAAAAGGCTAAATTTTGTAGAAAGCGAAGTAAAAATAAAATGAAAATATGAAAATGTTTTGCAAAAAAGATCATTTGGACAAGACAAGGAAGCTAAATTCAATACATGAAGGACTATTTACATAGAAAAATTGCACAATTTGAAAAGTGAGAATAAAGCAGAGAAATCCCCAGATACACAATTTAGTTTTAATGTGTTCGCTCTTTTAATGAACAATAAATGTGGCGGTGCCTACATGTTATGAAGAAAATTTAAAATACAGAAATAAATTTTTTTGGAAATCCTGAGAACTTTTGTTTCTATTTTTTTGGATGAATTACCATTGAGTAAGTTGAAAACGAATTTTATCAATTGGCTGGAGCTCCGGCACATAGTTCGCTAGAGTTTTGAAAGAACTGAATGCAATGTGTGGTAATCGGTGGATTGGACACCTTTCTTCACTGTCTTGCCCCCAAGATCTCCCTTGGAATTTTATTTATTTGGGGTACAATAAGGAATAAGTCTATTAATCTCCTATTGGGGCAAAGAAGATGTAATACGTCGTGTGGAGCATGCTTTCCACTCACTAAAGGGGGAGGAAATCGAACGAGCGACTAAACGTGGTGTTTTAAGACGTCTTCGAAA
>JARQZK010001931.1:0-13016 GCA_030704885.1 Cynegetis impunctata | reverse complement strand
TACATATACATATTATATATAATATAAATAAATTGTGAAACGTAAGCCAAGTGTTTTTCTTTTAAATTTATACTTTATTCTTTATGATGTTTTATCAAGTGATGTGCGCGAATTCCAATCTCAGATATATATATTATATATATTATATTTATATATATATATATATATATATTATATATATATTCCGTAGTTACTATATAATAATTTAAAACATGGGAACCTAAATAGACAAGAAACATATTTCAAGAAGGGGTAAACGAAGTGGATTACGCAAATTAGTACAATAAAATTTCCTTATAAAAATCTTTTTGGTTTGGATACACTAAATATAGGAAAATATATCTAGTCAATCTGGTCTTTCAGCAAGATATCTTTTGTATTATTATTAAGTTTTAAAATTTCCAGTGATTCTCAGTAAGTTAGTTTGGTTCCTTTCGGTAATTTGTGCATAATTTGGTAGTTATCTGTTTGTGGAAACGAAAGGTGGTTTTCACGGCAATGATTTGAAAACGTTGAATTCATTTTATTTTTCAAAAGAGATTGTTGGTGTTCTTTAAATCTAGTCTTTAACGATCGACCTTCTGACCTATATGCACTCCTTTACATACTGGAGACAGGACAAATCAACTTATAAACTCCTGAACTATCAAATTTTGAAATTGAATAAAATCCTGAGAATTTTTTCTTAGGTTTGAAAGCAATTTTAATATATCATTTAGGTATGACATCAGCAATTTTTTTTAAATATAAGTTTACTAATGTCACTTCTAACGTGATCGTCAAAGAAATCAAATTTTAAAGGATGAAGTTTACTAGTTAATTCAGCATGTATTACCTTAATTCTGTAATTCTTCTCGTTTCTTGAATAAATATCTACATTCTTATTTTCATCCATTCTTGTTGCTTTTCTGGCGGCTGCGGTTGAATACTTCGTTGTTATTCTAACATAGTTCGGAATAATATTATTACTCAGGCACTCTTGGTGGAACCATATATGTTGACTAAACAAATAGTATTTACTTTCACAACCTTCTATAAAGAACGGCTTGGATAGCTTCACTTGCACTTTTCAAATAGTTTTTAACGTGATGAACAAAAAATCCTTTAGAATTTGATTCCAATGAGGATCACGTTAGAAGTGACATTAGTGAACTTATATTTGAAAAAAGTTACTAATATCATACCTAAATGTAATATTAAAAATTACCGAAAGGAACTAAACGAACTTACTTTGAATCATTGGAAATTTTTAGAAGTTAATAATAATGCAAAGATATCTTGCGATGCGACAGATTGACTTGATATGTTTCCCTATATTTAGTGTATTCAAACAAATAATGATTTTCTAAAAGAACATTTTATTTACAATTTGGGGAAATTCATTTTTTAACTTCTTGAAATATGTTCCCTTGTAATAATTTGGTAGCCTGCAATAATTTCTTTTCCTACCCGTAAACGCATATCTATAATTATGTTTTCACTTCTTAACTCAATCTGCCCGATGATGGTCTAGTGACTGAAATTGCAATAGCTGTTCTATATTTTTCGAAGTAGTAAATTCAAGTTTTGTTTTTGTATATATATATATATATATATTCATATATAATTATATTTAAATATTATATATATAATAATATATATATATATATAAAATATATATTATAATATATATATATATATATATATATATATATATATATATAATATTATATATATTATATATGTATATATATATAATATATTATATATATATATATATATATATAATATTCATATATATATATATATATATATATATATATATATAAATTATATATATATATATAAATTTTTGATATTCATTAGCATACAACAGGCTGGTTGAATCTTAAAAAACGCGTTTTTAATTAATAATTTGACGTTTCCACTACGACATACTAGTTTTTCAAGACGTTGAAAAAATTGAAAATTCTTTTGACATTTATTGACTCGAAAAAATTGAATAGATAAGATTTCTGTCTTGTTAAAACTTCTTTCGGATGTGGGTTGCTTTGTTATTTATTACGTGCTATTCAGTCTAATATTAATATTCAAAATGTTATTTTAGAAGGCAAGGGAAACTACAGAAACCTTTTACCTATCTTATGTTCGAAAATAATAAATAATAGGGATACTTTATTTTAACAGAAAAGAAATTAGTCACGGGAAATATTAAAAAAGTAGAGGCAGAATTATCGGTATATCAAACATCTGTTTGGGAAATAAACAGATATTAGTAGCACTCTACAACGTTTTAGATTGCTACCTCTCTAAATTCTGGGGAATCTCATCTGTTATTCTTTCTGCCTATATATATATAATTATAATATATATATATATATATATTATATAATATATAATATATATATATAAATATATATATATTATATATTATATATATATAAATATATATATAATATAATAATATATATAATAATATGTAAATATTATATATATATATATATATATATTATATATATATATATATATTTTATATATATATATATACTATATATAATATAATAGTATATATTAAATATATAATATATATATATATATTATATACATATATATATTATTATATATATATTTATATATAAAATATATATATATATTATAATTATATAATATATATATTATATAGGTATATGTATATGTATATATAAAGATATAGATTCCAACCATAGGTCAAAGATGCCGTAATTAATTATGAGCAATAAAACGAAATTAAGAATTTTGTATCGTATGTGAAAGTAAATAAAACAGTTTTGAAGAATTTTGGCACCCTCCTCGAATTTGAGTTAGACAATTTCAAAATTCATACATAGATTGAGTTAATGTTAACCGCCACCATTTTAAGTAGAGATTTCTTAGTTTTTCGTAGATTTTGAGGATTTGCGCATCTCCATAACTTATATGCAGATTAAGTTAGAGAGTGTTGAAATTTGTTACGTGGATTGAGTTCATGTGAGAGAAGTGAAAATATTAACTCTTTTTCTTGCAGTCTATTTCAATGCAGAGATTTCATGTTTTTTCGTAGGTTCAGGCTTTCGCTTAGCTGTACATACTCTTCAAATTAACTTAGGAATTTCAAGAATTTGTATATGGCCAAAAAACAAAAAATTGAAGTGAAAAGACAATCTTTAGTAACGAAGCTTTGCTTGCCCATTTATTTTCATATTTTCAATAAGTAATTAAATCACATAACGATCGACTTTGGTAACACATTGAATTCACTTTTTCAATAATTTACAAACACGTTGCTATACTCTCACCATCAGTATTTTGTGGATTCTGGACTTCCATTGTCTATAAAAATATATCTGAAACAAAAATAAAAGAAAAGAAAATTTGATTAGTAAATGGCAAGAAGAAAAAATAGCTGAAAAATTAAATTCAATGAATTAGTAGTATCTGAAAAAAGAGAAATGAAATAAGATTAGTAAATAATAAGTTGGAAAATGGTGAAAAAATAAAATTATACAATATACACGACGTTTCGGTTAGTTGGGTATCTCTAACCGTTCTCAAGTGTAAACTGATTATCAGAGTTTGGATTGATCTTTATATACTCCCTTGATCAGTCGTGCCGTGTTGGGCGTCTCTCCCATTGGGCGAGGGGAGGAGCTTGAGACCACTGATACGCGCCAGGATTGGTCGCCACGCGTTTGCCACTTCAACACTGGGTTTACTGAAAACTTCATGGTTCTGTTGGATGAAAGCAGCTTCCTTGAATTTTCGTTTTCGCCAGTTCTGTTCCCGGTGGATAATCCTAGCATCGTTCCACTTAATGTTGTGATGTTTTGTCCATGCGTGATCAGCAATTCCCGATTTCGATGTTTCGGCTCTTCGTGTGTGTATTTGATGTTCTCCGATCCTAACATTAAGAGGTCTCTTCGTTTCACCGATGTATGAATCTCCACATTCACAGGGCACAAGGTATACGCAATTCTTATTGTCCGGGGGTCCATCTGGTTTAGTTTTGGTCAGCCTGCTTCTTAAGGTGTTGTCCGACTTGAACGCTGTTTTGATGTTGTACTGCTGAGCGATTCGCCTTATCTTCTCGGATATTCCCTTCACATAAGGTATGGTTATCATCTGGCAATTCGGGTTCTCCTCTCGTGTGGTTCTGTTCTGTTGACATTCCGCGATAGTCCTTGTTATTATCTTCTTGTTGTAACCGCTTTGTATCAGGTCCCTTTCGATGTTAGATATTTCCTGTTCCATGAGTCGGGGATCGCTGCAAATTGTTGTCGCTCTCCTGAACAGTGTCCTGATTATTCCTTTCTTCGTGCTCATTGAGTGATTCGAAGCGGAGTTGAGGTATTGGCCTGTGTGTGTGGGTTTTCTGTAGACTGACGTACTGATGTGATTATTGTTATGTTTAACCAGAACATCTAGAAAGGGTAGGCTGGAATCCTTTTCTTTCTCCATCGTGAATTTGATGGTGGTGCGAAAGCTGTTTATATGGTTCAAAAACTCGTCCAACTCGGCAGCGGTCCCTTTCCAAATGATGAAAGTATCGTCCACATATCTTAGCCACATCTTTGGTTTCACGGGAGATGATTCTATCACTTGGCCTTCGAACCACTCCATGTAAATGTTGGCTATTACTGGTGAGAGTGGTGATCCCATTGGTAATCCATCGTCCTGGGAGTAGAATTCTTCTTTTATCTGGAAATAAGAATTATTAATGCAACATCCCAACAGATCAATTACTCCTTCAATGGGTATAGATGTTCTGTCTGTCAGAGTATCATCCTCCTGTAATTTTGACTTGATGATATCCAGGGATTCCTGCCGTGGGATGTTTGGGTACATATTATCTACATCAAAACTGATGAGCTGTTCGTTGGGTCCTAGTTTGACGTCCTTGATCATTTCCACGAAGTGGCTGGAGTTCTTGACAAATGATGTTGTTTTCCCTTGTAAAGGCTGGATGATTTTCAACAGAAAATTCGCGAGATTACTTGTTGGTGAATTCCTGGAACTAGTAATTGGCCTGAGAGGTATTCCTGTTTTGTGAATTTTGGGGAGCCCGTAAAGATGAGGTGTCTTGCTATGATGTGGTGTTAGCATTGTTCTAGTTTTGTCCTCCAAATGATTCTTGTATTTCTTCAGTGTCTGATAGATCTTCCTCTCGATGCTTGGGGTTGGATCCTTTGTAATTGGTCTATATTTCCCTTTTTGGAGTACATCCTTGATTTTATTGTCGTATAGGCTGATGTCCATGACGACGGTGGCGTTTCCTTTATCAGCTGGTAGTATTTTGATTGATTGGTCCTTGTTCAGGGCCCTCAAAGCTGATTCTTCGGATTTGGTGATGTTGGGTGTTGGATTATTCCGTTTATCCAATGCAGTGCGGACTTTCCAGCGGAATTCATCCATTTCTTCTTGATCTAGGTGGGCTGTTTCAACTGAGCTTATGATGTCCAGTATCGGAGTTTCCTTGGGTGTTATTGCAAATTTGAGACCTTTGGCTAAAACTTGTTCTTCCATGAGTGTGAGCTTGCGTGAAGAAGTGTTAACTATGGTCCTTATATTTGGTATTGTTTTCTGTGTTCCAGGATGTTGGTGCTCTTGAAGTCTGCGTTGTTTGTTTTCTTGTTTCTTCTGGTGGCGAAATCTATGCTTTTGGCACGTCGTCTCAATTTTCTCGAAAATGGGTTCGTAGTCCACTTCTTCCAGAATTTCTTTGATTTCTTCGAAACTTTGAATTGCCTCTTCTTGGTATGTTGCTCGTTTCCACCTGTGGTAGTTTATCTGGGATCTCATTAGTGCTCTGCTCGCGTTTTCCAATATTCGGCGGGCTCTGCTTCCTACTATTTGGGTCTTGAGGATGAATCCAACGGGTATGATGTCGTTATCTCTTGCTGTGGTTAAGAATTTTATATGACATTCCTCTTTTGTGAGTTTAAGTCTGATCTTCTCGTATGCTCTGATAATCTTGCTCGTACCGGGTCCGTACCGGGCGTCAAGTGTTAGTTTGAATGGTTTCGACAATGTTTCTTCTGTATTTGTGGAATTCTGGACTTCCATTGTCTATAAAAATATATCTGAAACAAAAATAAAAGAAAAGAAAATTTGATTAGTAAATGGCAAGAAAAGAAAATAGCTGAAAAATTAAATTCAATGAATTAGTAGTATCTGAAAAAGAAATGAAATAATATTAGTAAATAATAAGTTGGAAAATGGTGAAAAAATAAAATTATACAATATACACGACGTTTCGGTTAGTTGGGTATCTCTAACCGTTCTCAAGTGTAAACTGATTATCAGAGTTTGGATTGATCTTTATATACTCCCTTGATCAGTCGTGCCGTGTTGGGCGTCTCTCCCATTGGGCGAGGGGAGGAGCTTGAGACCACTGATACGCGCCAGGATTGGTCGCCACGCGTTTGCCACTTCAACACTGGGTTTACTGAAAACTTCATGGTTCTGTTGGATGAAAGCAGCTTCCTTGAATTTTCGTTTTCGCCAGTTCTGTTCCCGGTGGATAATCCTAGCATCGTTCCACTTAATGTTGTGATGTTTTGTCCATGCGTGATCAGCAATTCCCGATTTCGATGTTTCGGCTCTTCGTGTGTGTATTTGATGTTCTCCGATCCTAACATTAAGAGGTCTCTTCGTTTCACCGATGTATGAATCTCCACATTCAGCAGGGCACAAGGTATACGCAATTCTTATTGTCCGGGGGTCCATCTGGTTAGTTTTGGTCAGCCTGCTTCTTAACGGTGTTGTCCGACTTGAACGCTGTTTTGATGTTGTACTGCTGAGCGATTCGCCTTATCTTCTCGGATATTCCCTTCACATAAGGTATGTTATCATCCGCCAATTCGGGTTCTCCTCTCGTGTGGTTCTGTTCTGTTGCACATCCGCGATAGTCCTTGTTATTATCTTCTTGTTGTAACCGCCTTTGTATCAGGTCCCTTCGATGTTAGATATTTCTTGTTCCATGAGTCGGGATCCGCTGCAAAATTGTTGTCGCTCTCCTGAACAGTGTCCTGATTATTTCCTTTCTTCGTGCTCATTGAGTGATTCGAAGCGGAGTTGAGGTATGGCCTGTGTGGTGGGTTTTCTGTAGACTGACGTACTGATGTGGTTATTGTTATGTTTAACCAGAACATCTAGAAAGGGTAGGCTGGAATCCTTTTCTTTCTCCATCGTGAATTTGATGGTGGTGCGAAAGCTGTTTATATGGTTAAAAACTCGTCCAACTCGGCAGCGGTCCCTTTCCAAATGATGAAAAGTATCGTCCACATATCTTAGCCACATCTTTGGTTTCACGGGAGATGATTCTATCACTTGGCCTTCGAACCACTCCATGTAAATGTTGGCTATTACTGGTGAGAGTGGTGAATCCCATTGGTAATCCATCGTCCTGGGAGTAGAATTTTCTTTTATCTGGAAATAAGAATTATTAATGCAACATCCCAAACAGATCAATTTACTCCTCAATGGGTATAGATGTTCTGTCTGTCAGAGTATCATCCTCCTGTAATCTTTGACTTGATGAATTCAGGGATTCCTGCCGTGGGATGTTTGGGGTACATATTATCTACATCAAAAACTGATGAGCTGTTCGTTTGGTCCTAGTTTGACGTCCTTGATCATTTCCACGAAGTGGCTGGAAGTTCTTGCAAATGATGTTGTTTCCCTTGTAAAGGCTGGATGATTTCAACAGAAAATTCGCGAGATTACTTGTTGGTGAATTCCTGGACTAGTAATTGGCCTGAGAGGTATTCCTGTTTGTGAATTTTGGGAGCCCGTAAAGATGTGTCATTCATTTGTCAAGAACTCCAGCCACTTCGTGGAAATGACAAGGAGTCAAACTAGGACCCAACGAACAGCTTCATTTTAGTTTGATGATCAGATATATGTACCAAACATCCCACGGGCAGATAATTGACCCTTTCACCTGAATAATCATCAAGTCAAAATTACAGGAGGATGATACTCTGACAGACAGAACATCTATACCCATTGAAGGAGTTAATTGATTCTGTTGGGATGTTTGCATTAATATCTATTTCCAGATAAAAGAAGAATTCTACTCCAGGACGATGGATTACCAATGGGATCACCACTCTCACCAGTAATAGCCAACATTTACATGGAGTGGTCTCGAAGGCCCAGTGATAGAATCATCTCCGTGAAACCAAAGATGTGGCTAAGATATGTGGACGATACTTTCATCATTTGGAAAGGGACCGCTGCGAGATTGGACGAGTTTTTAAACCATATAAACAGCTTTCGCACCACCATCAAAAATTCTACGATCTGGGAGTAAAGAAAAGGATTCCAGCCTACCCTATTCTAGATGTTTGGTTAAACATAACAATAACCACATCAGTACGTCAGTCTACGAAAACCCACACACCACAGGCCAAACCTTCAAACTCCGCTATTCGAATCACTCAATCGAGCACGAAGAAAGGAATAATCAGACACTGTTCAGGAGAGCGACAACAATTTGCAGCGATCCCCGACTCATGGAACAAGAAATATTCTAACATCGAAAGGGAACCTGATACAAAGCGGTTACAACAAGAAGATAATAACAAGGACTATCGCGGAATGTCAACATAAACAGAACCACACGAGAGGAGAACCCGAATTTGCCAGATGATAACCATACCTTATGTGAAGGGAATATCCGAGAAGATAAGGCGAATCGCTCAGCAGTACAACATCAAAACAGTATTCAAATCGGACAAACACTTCAATAAGCAGACTGACCAAAACTAAACTTGATGGACCCCCGGACAATAAGAATTGGCGTATACCTTGTGCCCTGTGAATGTGGAGATTCATACATCGGTTGAAACCGAAGAGACCTCTTAATGTTAGGATCGGAGAACACTCAATACACACACGAAGAGCCGAAACATCGAAATCGGGAATTGCGATCACGCATGGACAAAACATCACAACATTAAGTGGAACGATGCTAGGATTATCCACCGGGAACAGAACTGGCGAAAACGAAAATTCAAGGAAGCTGCTTTCATCCAACAGAACCATGAAGTTTTCAGTAAACCCAGTGTTGAAGTGGCAAACGCGTGGCGACCAATCCTGGCGCGTATCAGTGGTCTCAAGCTCCTCCCCTCGCCCAATGGGAGAGACGCCCAACACGGCACGACTGATCAAGGGAGTATATAAAGATCAATCCAAACTCTGATAATCAGTTTACACTTGAGAACGGTTAGAGATACCCAACTAACCGAAACGTCGTGTATATTGTATAATTTTATTTTTTCACCATTTTCCAACTTATTATTTACTAATCTTATTTCTTTTCTTTTTTCAGATACTACTAATTCATTGAATTTAATTTTTCAGCTATTTTCTTTTCTTGCCATTTACTAATCAAATTTTCTTTTCTTTTCTTTTATTTTTGTTTTCAGATATATTTTTATAGACAATGGAAGTCCAGAATTCCACAAATACAGAAGAAACATTGTCGAAACCATTCAAACTAACACTTGACGCCCGGTACGGACCCGGTACGAGCAAGATTATCAGAGCATACGAGAAGATCAGACTTAAACTCACAAAAGAGGAATGTCATATAAAATTCTTAACCACAGCAAGAGATAACGACATCATACCCGTTGGATTCATCCTCAAGACCCAAATAGTAGGAAGCAGAGCCCGCCGAATATTGGAAAACGCGAGCAGAGCACTAATGAGATCCCAGATAAACTACCACAGGTGGAAACGAGCAACATACCAAGAAGAGGCAATTCAAAGTTTCGAAGAAATCAAAGAAATTCTGGAAGAAGTGGACTACGAACCCATTTTCGAGAAAATTGAGACGACGTGCCAAAAGCATAGATTTCGCCACCAGAAGAAACAAGAAAACAAACAACGCAGACTTCAAGAGCACCAACATCCTGGAACACAGAAAACAATACCAAATATAAGGACCATAGTTAACACTTCTTCACGCAAGCTCACACTCATGGAAGAACAAGTTTTAGCCAAAGGTCTCAAATTTGCAATAACACCCAAGGAAACTCCGATACTGGACATCATAAGCTCAGTTGAAACAGCCCACCTAGATCAAGAAGAAATGGATGAATTCCGCTGGAAAGTCCGCACTGCATTGGATAAACGGAATAATCCAACACCCAACATCACCAAATCCGAAGAATCAGCTTTGAGGGCCCTGAACAAGGACCAATCAATCAAAATACTACCAGCTGATAAAGGAAACGCCACCGTCGTCATGGACATCAGCCTATACGACAATAAAATCAAGGATGTACTCCAAAAAGGGAAATATAGACCAATTACAAAGGATCCAACCCCAAGCATCGAGAGGAAGATCTATCAGACACTGAAGAAATACAAGAATCATTTGGAGGACAAAACTAGAACAATGCTAACACCACATCATAGCAAGACACCTCATCTTTACGGGCTCCCCAAAATTCACAAAACAGGAATACCTCTCAGGCCAATTACTAGTTCCAGGAATTCACCAACAAGTAATCTCGCGAATTTTCTGTTGAAAATCATCCAGCCTTTACAAGGGAAAACAACATCATTTGTCAAGAACTCCAGCCACTTCGTGGAAATGATCAAGGACGTCAAACTAGGACCCAACGAACAGCTCATCAGTTTTGATGTAGATAATATGTACCCAAACATCCCACGGCAGGAATCCCTGGATATCATCAAGTCAAAATTACAGGAGGATGATACTCTGACAGACAGAACATCTATACCCATTGAAGGAGTAATTGATCTGTTGGGATGTTGCATTAATAATTCTTATTTCCAGATAAAAGAAGAATTCTACTCCCAGGACGATGGATTACCAATGGGATCACCACTCTCACCAGTAATAGCCAACATTTACATGGAGTGGTTCGAAGGCCAAGTGATAGAATCATCTCCCGTGAAACCAAAGATGTGGCTAAGATATGTGGACGATACTTTCATCATTTGGAAAGGGACCGCTGCCGAGTTGGACGAGTTTTTGAACCATATAAACAGCTTTCGCACCACCATCAAATTCACGATGGAGAAAGAAAAGGATTCCAGCCTACCCTTTCTAGATGTTCTGGTTAAACATAACAATAATCACATCAGTACGTCAGTCTACAGAAAACCCACACACACAGGCCAATACCTCAACTCCGCTTCGAATCACTCAATGAGCACGAAGAAAGGAATAATCAGGACACTGTTCAGGAGAGCGACAACAATTTGCAGCGATCCCCGACTCATGGAACAGGAAATATCTAACATCGAAAGGGACCTGATACAAAGCGGTTACAACAAGAAGATAATAACAAGGACTATCGCGGAATGTCAACAGAACAGAACCACACGAGAGGAGAACCCGAATTGCCAGATGATAACCATACCTTATGTGAAGGGAATATCCGAGAAGATAAGGCGAATCGCTCAGCAGTACAACATCAAAACAGCGTTCAAGTCGGACAACACCTTAAGAAGCAGGCTGACCAAAACTAAACCAGATGGACCCCCGGACAATAAGAATTGCGTATACCTTGTGCCCTGTGAATGTGGAGATTCATACATCGGTGAAACGAAGAGACCTCTTAATGTTAGGATCGGAGAACATCAAATACACACACGAAGAGCCGAAACATCGAAATCGGGAATTGCTGATCACGCATGGACAAAACATCACAACATTAAGTGGAACGATGCTAGGATTATCCACCGGGAACAGAACTGGCGAAAACGAAAATTCAAGGAAGCTGCTTTCATCCAACAGAACCATGAAGTTTTCAGTAAACCCAGTGTTGAAGTGGCAAACGCGTGGCGACCAATCCTGGCGCGTATCAGTGGTCTCAAGCTCCTCCCCTCGCCCAATGGGAGAGACGCCCAACACGGCACGACTGATCAAGGGAGTATATAAAGATCAATCCAAACTCTGATAATCAGTTTACACTTGAGAACGGTTAGAGATACCCAACTAACCGAAACGTCGTGTATATTGTATAATTTTATTTTTTCACCATTTTCCAACTTATTATTTACTAATCTTATTTCATTTCTTTTTTCAGATACTACTAATTCATTGAATTTAATTTTTCAGCTATTTTCTTTTCTTGCCATTTACTAATCAAATTTTTTTTTTCTTTTATTTTTGTTTCAGATATATTTTTATAGACAATGGAAGTCCAGAATTCCACAAATACAGAAGAAACATTGTCGAAACCATTCAAACTAACACTCTCAATCAGGCTTATATACAAAACATGTATCAAACAGTTATTCAACTGTAACTTTTCAGGTAAAATATATACAGCACTCAGTAACGGGTATAATAAAGAATAGTATTTCTGTCTCATGTTTGTGGTAAAATTTCTGAAGAAAAGACAGGAGGTTAAAATTTTGGTTGAATTTATACCTGTTACGGCTTTTACAATGAACAACGAATATACTTGAAAAAGGAGGAACGATAAAAACGAGTAACTCAGTTGAAACTTCCCGAATTATTTTGATAAACTATCAAATACAATATTCTTTCGCTAGTTAAAGTTTCTTTTCGCGAGACATGACACTGTTTTGACAAAATATAGGTCTTTCAATAAAAATAGATTTTATTTCAACCAAATATAAAATATTTCAGATTCAGTGAATTTTTACAATTTCACTTCACATTCTAATAGCACCAAAACTACAATAGCTATCATCTCTACTTACAAGTATACATAGAGCAAACGACACACTGGTAACTACTGTCATAATATTGTAAGAAACCAACCACCTCGTACGTAGTCGTATTTCCTCTCATTTTTAGTTTTTTCACATAAAATTTATTAATTATTCCTCTAGGACAATTTAAAGGGGTTCTGGAGGTAAAAACCCACAAACAACCTGAAATCTCAACAATGGAATAGCAATGGTTAAGCAAATAGTTTAAAATACTACACTGCCCTAACAACAACTCAAATTCACCCATTAAATTGAAATCTGTAAAAGTTTGGAAAATCTTTATTCAGATAAATAAA
>JARQZK010001930.1:0-13045 GCA_030704885.1 Cynegetis impunctata | reverse complement strand
TTCATATAGAATATTCAGGAAACCTACTTTCTCAGACGCCATCATAAGTTATAATTCTTTCAGTCCAATTAGCCATCGACTCGCGGCTCTTAACTCAATGATTCACAGGGCTTTTTCGGCTTCCTTATCAAAACAAGACCTTATGGTAGAAATTGACGTGATTCGCGCGATAGGTATTAACAATGATTTTCCACTAAAAATAATAATTAGTTTAATTTCGAAAAAAGAGAAACATTTTATCAATTTGAAATTATATGGACCATACTGCAATAACAAAAATGTACAAAAGTTTGTGAGCATCCCTTATACGCACATCCCCTCTTCAAAGGTCATTCAATTCTTTAAAAATAAAAATTAGAAGACTGCTTTTAAGAGTCACAACAGATTAGATAGAATGATAAATAATAACAAAATGTCAAAAGTCGATCCAATGAATAGAACAGGAACATATAGAATGGACTGTGAAGAATGTAATTCAACATATTTAGGTCAGACCGGGAATGGTTTTGAAACCAGGCTAAAAGAACATCTAAAAAACGGACAATCAGCATTTAGGGAACATCTAGAGTCAAAAAAAACATAACATCTCATCCTCTTTCAAACCAAAAATTCTTCATTACTGTGATAAAGGTATGATAATGAACTTCCTGGAAGCCATGGAAATAAACAAGATCCAAAAATCCCATAATTACATTCTTCTTAATGACCAGTTAGACTTAAACCACTCCCCACTGTTAAATCTCTGATAACTTGGACCCATCGATTACATTTTACCACCCCCAGGTACCGAACCGAAATACTTATATATTTTCAAGCGATGTCTTTGCAATTATGTATTCAGTCTTGATAATGCTGTAACAGGCGAAACTAGTCGAATAAAAAGTTATTTTCATTTTGTGGTTTGTAGACAAGTTGATCTCATAATATGTAATTTATTTAATATATATATATATATATATACTATATAATATATATATATTATATATATATTATATATATATATATATATTTTATATATATATATATATATATATATATATATATATATATATATATATATATATATATATATATATATATATATATATATATATATATATATATATATATATATATATATATATGTAAACTTCACGATCGCAAATCACCGAAAAAATTAGAGACACCCAATCGAGCATGAACGATCCAAGGTTACTATGTTATGAACATTATTTTTAAACTTGAACGAGAAATTTTACATACCGGTGCACGATTTCAGATGATCATCGTGACATTTCAACAACACTGACAAAGCGGAGACAAGGTTGAGCAGGTGTTTTTCGTTAAGGTACAATTTCAACGATCGACCGAGGGCTGGTAAACGTTGAGCAGATGTCGCTGCTTCTTGTCAAGGACTTCGGGCCACTGTCGCCAACCGCAATAAAACATGTCTTAGGAAAGGACAAGCGAAAGACAGTTTACTCCATAAATTAGAGGGGCTAACTAAACAGAGGAAACGAACGAGAGAATGCATATGGGATTTGTTGCCACTTTATATTCGAAAGAATACTAGAAATTCACGCTTTGTCAATATAAATTTGTAAACAACAATTTCAACAAGGTTAAGTGCTGCGAGCAGATTTTAGATCTCATAACATAAGATGAATTAAATAATTTCATGAAATATAGGTACTCGTTGAAATGAGCCGTTATTTCGAAATGAAAAAACTCTATCGCAGCGAGCTGCATTAGAAAAGCAAGTTTTCAAAACGTATCCAGTTTAAAAAATGTATTCATTGTAACCTCTCTCCCTTTTAAGATATATTTATGCCCGAGCTAGCAGGGAGATTGGTTAAACATATATGGGTTCTAGTTTGTTCTCAGTAGTAACAACAAGATAAAATGAAGGTATTTTCTATTTTCTTATTACATGTACTGAGACTTATCTTTTCTTTTTATTTTATTTAATTTTCTATCGACGTTTTTCCTAGGTGGATTGTACTCTTGACTTCTGCCTTTTCTTTGTCCCTAGTTTCTTGGTAGCTCCAGCTGTGGTTTCCAAGGTGAATATTAGCCCCAGATGAGGTGATTTTTAGCTCCAGATAAAAATCTCAAACTTAATATTTTCCAAGAATATCTGTAAGGTACCGATGGCCAATCCAAATTAACATTTGGATTTATCTCAAGCAAAGATGCTAAGAAAGACAGTATATGTTCCAACATCAAACTGAACATAAGATATGACCACGTGAAATTTGCCATCGTTAGCCTACAAAAATTTTGTGTTAAATTGAGAGAATGAAATAAGCAAATAAATTAAAAATATTTTAAATTAAGAAATGTAAGATGATTATTTCAATATTGAAAGATAAATAATTTAATATAGATAAATGAAAAAAATGATATGGCGGAAAAATGAAACAGGGAATCAATTCAGATTTTCAAGATAATGCATTCATACGAAATAATCATATTTCTTCTCATAACTCACCGTCTATCAGACGCCACAGATACTTCAAAATTTTAATATATTGAATAGTCGTTCAATAGATATGGAATATAATTCTAATACTTAACGATGTTACTTCTTCAACAGTTATTTGGCAAGAGAACGATATTACATGTTTCACGTGGAAATTCAACGCTATCTCGATATTTTCGTAATACGCAGGTCATCCCGAACTGCGCGAGTCTATTCATCTGTGAAACACGGTATTTCGATTTAGAATTCAGTGGCGGCGGTTAAGCGGGGAATTGACATGTTACATCATTCAATTATGATTTTTTTCCAAATCCAAAAAACAGAAATTGCACCCTCTATCGTGTAAACAATATTTATTTCCTCCTCCTGGGGGTCAACCTCCCAACCAATTTATATCGAAATAAATAGCATACGCGATATCGTACGAAACTACCTACCCACAAAGTTTCAACCCTATAGTCCCAAAATTGTGCCTTCTATCGTATAAACAAGATTTATTTCCTCCCCTGGGGGCTCAACCTCCCAAGCAATTCGTACGAAAACAAATTCCATCCAATACCTATATCATAAGAAAATACCTACTCACAAACTTTTAATCCTATTGCTCCAAAATTACGCTCTTTATCATGTGAACATGCTTTATTTATTCCCCAGGGGGTCAACCCCCCAACCAATTTGAACCAAAACCAATCCCATCCAAGGTATCTTTCGAAAATACCAACTTACAAACTTTCAATTCTATTGCTACAAAATTGCACTTTCTGTCGTGTAAACAAGATTCATTTCCCTCCTAGGGGGGGGGGGGTCAGCCCCCAAACCAATCCCATCTAAGATATCATCAGAAACTACCTATTTACAAACTGTCAAGCCTTTTGCTTCGAAATTCAAGACAAATTAGATAGGTACTATATATATATATATATATATATATATATATATATATAATATATATATATATATATTATATATATATATATATATATATATATATATGTATATATATATATATACCTATATATATATATATATATATATATATATATATATATATATATATATATATACATATATATATATATATATATATATATATATATATATATATATATATATATATAAATAAGAATTATTCGTGTTAAACGGAAAATACGCCCGTGGTTATAAAATTAAGTGAACTAGGACATTTATTTGAAACTAATCAAACAAACCTCCTAGCGGAGCTGGTTATAAGAGTTCACGAAGCATCGAAATATCAACATCTACCCTAGACGGTAATTGTTAGAAATGTTAATTTGTTCATCACAATCGATGGAAATTGATATACAGACTGTTTCGCCCTTATTGGGGCTCATCAGTATCATCCATCCACCGAAAGTGATAACCAAACTAACATTTCTAACGGCCATACATTTTTCTTCAAGTAACTCCATGGCATATAAATATGACACAGCGCCACCAGTCGGAAACAATTGAACCACATCTTTCAGACAGACGAAAACATTTCGGCAACGAGAACTAGTACGTCCGGAACACCCGAAGGTGGATACTATATTCGCTAAGCAAGAGTAAAGTTGACACATCAATTCGATGTGATTCAACATTCACACACCGCAAGCAGCAATCGCTCCGAATTTTATCGCAATGGCAAATGAATATAAGTGAGAATTATTCGTGTTGAACGGAAAACACGCCCGTGGTTATAAAATTAAGTGAACTAGGATATTTATTTGAAACTAATCAAACAAACCTCCTAGCGGAGCTGGTTATTAGTTAGTAGGAGGTTTGTTTGATTAGTTTCAAATAAATGTCCTAGTTCACTTAATTATATATATATATATATATATATATATATATATAATATATAGTATATATATATATATATATATATATATATATATATATATATATATATATATATATATAAAACATATATATAACTATATATATTTATATATATATATATAATAATTTCACGACGCACGCATTAAAATGCGAAGTAGAAAGAAATACCAATCTTCCTCAATATATTTTAGTGAAAGCTGCTAAAGCTGTTGTTGCGCTTGTGCCAGGAAATACTAGGCGAATTTGAGGCCTGGCTGACAAAACACTACGTCATATTCTCCAAAATTTCTTTGGTAAAGTTCTCAATGTTACGTTAAGAACGAATAGTTCATAAGAATAAAGAAGCAATGAAAAGTTGATTTCTCTGCTTCAGTTCCTTAAGGAGGCCTCGGTACTCGGTAGCTCAGCGATAGGATGTATCGCTTGTAAGGGGGCGTTCAAGTATTACGTAACGCAAATTGAGGGGTGGGGGGGTCTTGTAAAACGTTACGGTGCGTTACAGGGGCGGGAGGGGGGATCGAACAACGCGTTACGTAACATTGATTTTTATTGAATTAAAAACTAGGGAATTTGAATCTCCCAAGTTGTAAACTCTTTTCGTTTATGTTTTATGGGGAATACCTCGACTGTATTCTTCGTCATTTATATTTTGTTTCCGTTGTCAGTTTTCATTAAGTGTTTTAAACACGTAATACACAGGAGCACATTGCTGTAGTCAGTGTTGTAGAAGTGACTTGATACTGTATAATGTCCTCAAAAGAGATTTGCATCATCAGCTGTTTTTGGACTATAAAGGCTCTCTGCTGACTTCCTGCCGCAACTGTGCCATAAAATGCGAACGAAATTTAGAAAACGGCTAAAGAATGAATAAAAATGGTATAGCGCTCACGTCCGTGACTCGCAATATTATTTGCAAAAAATTAAATGCGCGTACGAATCCTGCTTTTTCGTCTTGAGGAGTGCATTGAAATAATCCTTTCCGAATAATACTTCCTGCCGCCACTGTGCCCATGCCAAATCCTTCAGATCCCAAGCAAGCTCACGGTACCTAGTCAGCTAAACAAAGGATCATGAAAGCATTCACTACTTCTTGTGAGGTTGTCCGTTGATCTGTCGCCTCCTCTATAAGGGTTGAAGCAGATGCCGTACGATTTCTTGTGACCAACCTGTGGAATCTACTTCACATCACACAATTCTGTTTGCAAATGCAGTCTGAGTGGGCAAAGGAACAGTAACTCCAACTGAATTGTTTTTTTACATACCTACTTATTTGAATTATGGCTGACTGTTTAGGTTCCATTGCGTTGCCAAAGAAAATAAATATGTTATTTTATCTCAGAGTTTTTAAGTGGAAAAAAATTCTCTATCGCAGCAAGCTGTATTAGGAGAGCAGGTTTTCATACCGTATCCAATTCGAAAAATCTACTTATTTAGTTGAATTTTTTTTTCCAAATTCGAGCCAGCCTTCCTCCTATTTAGATCACCAACCCCATTGCTTCCACATTGAACCCTTTATCGGGTAAACAAGATTTACTTCCTTTCCTGTGGCTCAACCCCGTGACCGATTCGTACCAAAACCAACCCCATCCAAGATGACATAAGTAACTATCTACCTACCAACTTTCAAACCTATTGCAAAATTGAGTCATGTATCGCGTAAACAAGAATCATTTCCACCAAACCACCAAGTTAGCTAAAAATGTATGTAACGACAGGGCCAACTCAGGAAAACGGCATAATTAAATGTAAGATTAGTAGTAAAAGTTTATTAGGACAAATTTGAGCCCTTTTCAACATATCACATTATGTTTGATTGTTTATTAAATAATAATCTCTTGTTTTGTTTATTATTAACGAAACCACGATTAAAACAATAAAAACGGTATTTTAGCAACTTTTAGGTAAAAATGGTCACTTGGGTGTTAAGTAACGTTTATAGGGGGGAGGAGGGGATCATGAAAACGTTACGGACCGTTACATAGGGGGGAGGGTCATAAATCTTCAAAAATTGCGTTACGTAATACTTGAACGCCCCCTAAACCGAGGATTGTGGGTTCGAGTCCCACTTTGCTCTTGGGTGTTGTGTATGTTCAATGAAATTAAGAGGTTCTAATTATGATTAACTGTTGGGTGATTACTCAGTTTGAAGCCCATTGGCCGTTCGGAACCGGTGTAAAACTGTAGGTCCCTTGAGATAAAAAAAAGTTCCTAAAGCAAATTGGAAAAAATTATCTGCCTAGTTTTTTCTGGCACAAGAGCATTACAGCTTTAGCAGCTTTCACGAAAATATCTTTTGAGATTGGCATTACCTTGTACTTGTCATTTTTATGCGTGAATCGCAAAATTATTTTATTTTTCACTTGTATATTATTTGTTGATTTTACCTTAGATACGGTTGCTATAAATACACTCATTATGCCCTAGGACGTTATGAGCGGGCATTATGGATCCTATCGCCCGCTCATTGTACGATGAGAAATTAAGCAACTTCCATTGATTAAATACTTCATAATCCTTGTCGTATACGACTCTGGATTTCCCCGGCAATAAATTATTCGCAGCTTTGGCTGCATTTCTATGATATTCTTGGGTAAATTCATTTCCATTATTTCTATAAGACTACACAAAGAAAGCTGCAATGACATTCACTAAATACGATGACAAAAATATTCACAAACGTCAAAATATTAACAAATGACAAGCCTACTATGAGAAGGAAAATGGAAAGTACAGTAGCAATGAACCGATTTTAAAATCAATTTTTCATTATAATAAAATAATTTTTTCGTGAAAAATAAAATCTTGTATGCACCACGTGCGTTACTAGATCCTAAAGCCCATCGGGCGTTAGGATCTATATAACGCACTTGGTACATAAATAACTATTAAATGCTGTATATGTTCAATCAAAATAAATTTCCTAGGCCCTAGGGCGTTATTTTTCCAAAATTACGCCCTAGGGTAATATTGCATATTTAACTGACTTTGACATAGTTTCATTATTTCTCAAATAATATACCAGACGGACATTAATACAATCAACACTTACGCGAAAATCAAAATTCATTCGCACACTTACAATCAGAAAAATATTCTAAACACTAAAACCTAAATTAAACTGAATTATTCATTACGACCTAACAACACATCTGATTTAACACAACATTAATTAATTTAAATGAAGTCATTGGATCAACAAAAATAGGTAAAAGAGGGGATCATTAAGAATTTCCCATGTTCGATCGGCACCAGGAGACTGGTCCCACGGAGAAGGCGTCACGCAGTCTGATATCCAGGTCTGGAGTTCAAAGACCCGCGAACACGCTTGCCATTTTCCTTCTCCATTCGACGACGACGATTGGAACGGAATGATGATTCATCTGAAGCATTGCTACATAATAGAGGAATAGTTTCATTTCTCCAAATGAATAGTGTACGAGGTCGGACGAAGGAAAACAATGAGCTCTTTTCGAACGCGTTAAGCTACGGTTCCACCAGAGCAACATTTAGGAACATTTTGTTGCTGAATGTTTCTCCTTTTTGCCATAGCTAGAAACTTATGGCAACATACGTATGGAACCGTAACTATATATATATATATATATATATATATATATATATATATATTATATATTATATATATATATATATATATATATATATATATATATATATATATATATATATATATATATAAAATTAAGTGAACTAGGACATTTATTTGAAACTAATCAAACAAACCTCCTAGCGGAGCTGGTTATAAGAGTTCACGAAGCATCGAAATATCAACATCTACCCCAGACGGTAATTGTTCGAATGTTAATATGTGTATCACAATCGATGGTAATTGAAATAAAGACTGTTTCGCCCTTATCGGGCTCATCAGTATCATCCATCCACCCAAGAGATATAACCAAACCAACATTTCAAACGGTCATACATATTTCTTCTAGTAACTCCATGACATATAAATATGACACAGCGCCACCAGTCGGAAACAATTGAACCACATCCTTCAGAACAGAAGAAAACATTTCGGCAACGAGAACTAGTACGTCCGGAACACACGAAGGTGGCTACCATATTCGCTAAGCAAGAGTAAAGCTGACACATCAATTCGATGTGATTCAACATTACACACCGCAGGCAGCAATCGCCCCGAATTTTATCGCAATGGCAAATGAATATAAGTAAGAATTATTCGTGTTAAACGGAAAACACGCCCGTGGTTATAAAATAGTACTAGTTCTCGTTGCCGAAATGTTTTCTTCTGTTCTGAAAGATGTGGTTCAATTGTTTCCGACTGGTGGCGCTGTGTCATATTTATATGTCATGGAGTTACTAGAAGAAATATTTATGACCGTTTGAAATGTTGGTTTGGTTATCACTCTTGGTGGATGGATGATACTGATGAGCCCCGATAAGGCGAAACAGTCTGTCTATCAATTTTCATCGATTGTGGTAAACAAATTAACATTTCGAACAATTACCGTCTGGGGTAGATGTTGATATTTCGATGCTTCGTGAACTCTTATAACCAGCTCCGCTAGGAGGTTTGTTTGATTAGTTTCAAATAAATGTCCTAGTTCACTTAATTTTATAACCACGGGCGTGTTTTCCGTTTAACACGAATAATTCTTACTTATATATATATATATATATATATATATATATATATATATATATATATATATATATATATATATACAGTACAACTTCAGTAATCCGGACACATATCGTTCCGGTCAATGCCGGATTATCGAGGTATCCGGACTACTGGGACTATTTATTTTTTGATTAAAAATCGCGAAATTGCATACAAAAATACCTTTATTTCGTAAAAGTGCTTATATAAGAAAAAGTAAAAACTTAAAAAATTATTCCAATGTTAAAAAACTATAAAACTACAGTATATGTACCTATGTAGGTATAACTTAAACTTAATTTACTGCATTTTTTTTTTGGGAAAAAGGTGTCTAACTTGGTTTGAATGCTCCTGTTTTTGGCTAGTTCACATGCTCTTTCTTTTAGTCTTTTGAGCAGCAATATGTCTTGAATTGGAAAATCATTTTCCTCTGTCCATTGAATGTATAATGATAATGACCTCGCAGCGTCCTTGATATGATTTTGACACAAAGTTTCTTATTTTGTCCTTATTTTTCTTCGTGTCAAAAATCTCAGATCTAGGCACGCCAAAATTTGCTGACGTTTGACGGATACTTCCGGATTTATCTAGACTGTCTAATATTTCACATTTGTTGCTGAGTGTTAATGTTTTGTGGGGCCTTTTATTTGGAGCCATCCCCAACAGAAAAGATATCTATGTTCTTACGTACGACTCAGAATAAAATGAATGCAAAAATGCCCACAATCTTTAAATCGCTTCAAACTTATTAAGACAGGAAAATTATTGCTATGGTTCTATGGTTTTCTTGCATAACGTAAATAACGTTTTAACGTCCGGTTTAGAGAGGTAAAATATTGAAAATGTCCGGTTCACAGAGCAATCCGAATTACTGGAGTGTCCGTTTTAGCGAGTGTCCGAACTACTGAATTTGTACTGTAGGTATATATATATATATATATATATATATATATATATATATATATATATATATATATATATATATATATATATATATATATATATATATATATATATATATATAGAGTCTAATTGATCATAAGGGTAAAACGACTAATTTGTTGGATGAATTTAAGTAAAACTCATTATTTTTTGCCAAGCTTTCGAATTTAATTTAATTCTTCTTCAGGGCTTCTGGAAGTACAACATACAGTTTTTATCTAATAAAGTACAGTTTTTATATTAATTTCTTACTAAATTTTGAGGTTATTTTTAGGATTTCTGCCAGGCTCAAAACAGATTTCGTTTTTTAAAAAGTAATTAAGTTCGGACATCACATGTATTTTTGTTAGTATTTAACTTTATTTATGAATACTAAAGGTTGATCAGCAATTATCTCAATTTGATATTCTTCTTCCTTCATTTTATTTGACATCTACTTCTTTTCATTATTGTACTCTGTGTTCTCTATTCATCGATCGGTACAAGAATGAAAAGAAGTAGGTGTCAAATAAAATGAAGGAAGAAAAATATCAAATTGAGATAATTGCTGATTAACCTTAAGTATTCATAAATAAAGTTAAATACTAACAAAAATACATGTAATGTCCGAACTTAATAATTACTTAAAATTAAAAAAAAACGAAATCTGTTTTGAGCCTGGCAGAAATCCTACAAATAACCTCAAAATTTAGTAAGAAATTAATATAAAAACTGTACTTTATTAGATAAAAACTGTATGTTGTACTTCCAGAAGCCCTGAAGAAGAATTAAATTAAATTCGAATGCTTGGCAAAATTTATTCTCCGAATAAAACATGCGATTTTTTCCGCAAACGGTGTTCAAACGATAGAATTAAGATGATATTTTTAAAAAGGATTAGATGTGAAGAAACGTAAAACTAGATTGCTTTGCTTACTGGTTTTGTAGATGTCAAGGCAACACAAATTTGACAATTCAACAAAATAATTGTCAGAAACATTTAAAGTCACTTATCTACGCATTATAGGACTGTGCGTTTTTGGTAAGTACCAGAGTATTAAGAAATGACTTGTATTAAAATATATAAAATTTTTCTCACAGATTACATCATGTCGGATTCGGAACCCAAATGTACGCCGCCCGACGTTCTTGATATTGCCGTGAGAGTACAAAAAAGTGTACTTTTTTGTGCGCTCACGGCCGGACAAAAAAGTAAAAATAAAAAGACGTCTGTGAAATCGAACTTCAACATTGAGAACTGAGGTTAAAAAAGTCGTGATTTTTTGACGCGGAAATTTTTTTTTCTGCGGAATCCTCGGTGCGCGAGTCCGACTCGCACTTGGCCGTTTTTTTTTTGTTAGCGTCTAAAGTATAAATTATTGTCTAGAGAAGAATGAAAGTCGCTGGTGAAAGATATGGAGCTTTTTTAATTTTATCGTTCACGTGTGACACCAGTTACAATCTCGCATTCTCTACATGAACTCTAGACCTTAGGTGCTCACTCGAAGTTCCTAGTAATTCAATATTGCCAAGGGATAAAAAAGAATAAGCGGGTGTCATTTGATCGTCAATTTTCTACTTCAAACTCGACAAGTCACATCGAATTCAGTCGCCGGGATCGAAAATTTTTTACTTGATTTGATAAACAATTGATTGGGCCGATACCTACTTCATAAATCCTGACAATTAAAAATAATGTAAATAAAATTTGGATGTTTTTGATCTTTTCATTATATTTATGTTAAACCTGTAAATTGTTTCGCTTCTTTTTTTTGAAAGATGATATTTTAAAAGAAAGAGTTGTTATAATCCCCCATTTATCAAGTGTATCTAAACCTAAAAGATATTGATAAAAACTTTAAATTATTAACTTATATGAAGGATCAAATTTGGTGAAGGTTTAGCAATAACAGGCCATTTAATTTTGAAAAATTAGGAAATTTAACTTAAATGGTTTGTTTATATTCTACTAAATTTTGAATAATCTTTGTTCCCCTGAAAAGGTCGTTGTTTGAAATATTTTCCATTTTGTTTCGAAGTAGTATATAAATTCTATTAAAAATAATTCTGTTTTTTTTTTTTCATTTGATTTCTCTTAAACTTTGTTGATTCATTTCATTGTGTCTGCTATTTAATACATAATTAATAGCTAAAGGAACTTCAAAATCAAATCATGAAAAATACACAAGTTGACCATGGTCAATTCCAAATATTACATAAAGTGAACAAGGAAAATTCTTCAATAATTTAAAAAAAGAAACGGTATCATGGGACACCAGGTAGGAACGAAGTTCATTCGGATAATATAGAAGGACCACAATTTGCGAAAACGAAACATGTGCGTGTCGGGGCGCACGACAGAAGTGATAACTTATACTAATCCAAGTTGAAATAATTAATATTGAAATGTGGGGCTCTTACGAGATTGTAAATAAAAAAATTAAAAAAGCCAGGAGAACCTTCTGGGATTCGAACCAGAAAACGGCACACCAGGGTTCAGTACTTAAGGACCAGCCGCAACGCAACGTAAAAATAAGGACCAAGAGTTATATATTAACGGAGGGAGGATAACGTATCGCCACGCTATATAATAATTTAATATAAACCTACAATACGTAGTCATTATTTTATGGAACAAATTTGTAAAGCTTTATCGTTTCATTATGCCACATCTGATTCCTCTCGTAATCTGTTCTTTTTTTTTTGAACTCGAGGGACCTACAGTTTAACGCCGGTTCCGAACGGCCAATGGGCTTGTAAACTATGTACATTACCCAACAATTTTTAATCATCTATAACCACTAAATTCCGGACATACACAAACACCCAAGAGCGAGGTGGGACTCGAACCCACAATCCTCGGTTTACAAACGGCATAAGGCGGTTCACCTTACCGCTGGTTACCGAGTCCTCATGTCATATCTGATTCATATCGTAATCTGTTCTTTTTAGCATATAACTTATTAAAAAAATTATTTCGATGTTTCACATTCTGCTTTTGAGTTGGTTGTACATGAATTAATGAGTACATCTATAATGCGATTTGGCGATTGACGTGGCGGAGTGGGATCAGAAAGGAAGGGATGAGGACACAGGAAAGAAAGAGGGAGAAAGAGGAAGGTATATAATATTCGCTTGTTTAACTAAAAGCGTGACTTTCGTCAGTCAGCGTGAAG